>CAUYSK010013172.1:0-14937 GCA_963575035.1 Avahi laniger
CTGTAGTCCCAGCTACTTGGGAGGCTGAGGCAGTAGGATCGCTTGAGCCCAGGAGTCTGAGGTTGCTGTGAGCTAGGCTGACGCCACGGCACTCACTCTAGCCAGGGCAACAACGTGAAACTCTGTCTCAAAAAAAAAAAAAAAATAGCATTTAGCAGAGCCATTCTATTAAATCATTGTGTGTACTTTCTTTTAAGTCTTTTAATAACAGCTTCGTTTACACTAAAACAGCTTTCTTATTTCCCTAAATCGTACATTTGTGAAACAAACAGAGGCTATTGTTCTCAAAGCATGCTGCATTATTTTTTATCATGATTAATGTTTTAATTGTGTGGCTATTTTAATATTGATTTGACAGATAAAATGCTTAAAAAGTGTCTTTTACTAGAAATATTTTTAACTGCATCTTTTTGATTTCATATCATTTCCTTTCTACATTTAAAATTTTGATGTTTTTGTTAGAGTATATCCTGTTTTCTTGAGGAAAATCATTGGTTTCAGCTTTGTGTGCTTTGTAATGGCTCCTACTTGTACAGGGCATCTGATTGCAAGATTCCTTTTATATATCACTTGCTCCTTCCATAATCCAACCTGTAGCCAACAAATACTTGGCTGTGGCTTATAGTCTGTAAGCCAGTGCTCTGTTCTACTTTTTCTACCAGATCCAAGTTCTACTTCCCCTATACGAGTTCTTCAAGATAAATTTAACAGTTGGTTGGCATTTGGGGCTCTTGCTAGAAAGTATAAAAAAATCAGGGCTGACTACTGAATACTATTTTAAAGTCATCATAATGTTTTTCTCCTGGACGATATGGATGTCAGTGGAGCTTACAATGGAGAAAATATCAAATTTTCATATCACTTTTTTATTCCAAGTTTATATGCATGTGTCAGAGCTTTAAAATTAGTGCATATATATGCAAAGTCAAATCATCTTCAAGAATGACAGATTTCACGTTTGAGCCTCTCTGCACCAATTATTGCCACTATCGACAGGATGTGACTATACATGGAGTGTTTGTGTTGAATAAATTACCTGTTCATTTACTCGAGTATCTTCTATTAGTTTTAATGATATGTGGAATGGTAAAAAGTATGTGTACAGACACGTGCATAGAGAGGCTCCAGCACTCTTAACAAATAGTTGCATTGAAGAGGTGTTTGTAAAACAATCTGATTTGTTTTTTCCCTGTGTAAAACCAAGCATTAAATCAAGCTGCCTAGGAGGCAGCCTGTCTAAATTAGTAAAATGTCTGAATTTTATAAATATTTTAAAAATAAACCCTGAAGTTTTAAGTTTCAAACAGGCATAATTCTGTTTAGACCATCCTTTGATGGAAGCCTGACCAAACCTACTTTAATATTATTGTAATTAGCATCTTTATCACATACAATCAAATAGATACTCCCTAAGGGCTCAAAAACAAACTTCATAAAGACATTCTCCTTACAAAGTTGTTTGCACTGGGAATCTGGCCTAGTAAGGCTGGAGCCTGAGAGACCAAGCACTTTGGTTTTCAAACTCACCACATTAGATGTGTGATTTTAATTCCTTGATCTTGCTATACTTCAGTTTTTCTATCCATGAATGATGCTTACCTATTATACTAACTAAGGACATGCCAGCCTGGGACTAGTCTCATTATCACATGCACATTCACAATTGGTGGAGTTTAATCAATGAAGGTGAATATACTTAGAATGAATTTTTAATTGTTACCACCATAGTGAAATCCTTTGCAAGCCCTCTTGAAAGAACATGCCATTTTTCCTTAGTAACTGTGTTGGATAAATTGCAGTATCTCAGTTTTTATCTAGAACAAACATTTTTGGTTACATAAATTTCTCTATTTTAGGAAAATACTCTTATGTCATATCATGTAACATGAATTAGAGCTGAAATTTCCAGGAAGCTAAAATATCGGGAAGGATAAAAATTTGATTATTCTTTTTATCTAAGAATTAGAACAAATATATTTGCTCTGAAAAGAAATAAGCAATGTATCACCATATTTATTTTCTCCCTTCAACCTGTAGTGTTGAAAGTTTGTTTTTGAGTCAATTTATATAGAGGAACGACTTATTTTGGTTTTAAAATAGAATGAAAAAAACTTTCTAGCAAATATCACAAGTAATGCTCTACTTTGAAGTTGGATTTATTGTAAAATATCTTCATGCTGAAGATATACATCTTTCCTCCTTCCCCCTGTTCTTAGTATTTAAAGGACTCGTTGAGTATCAAATTGGTTCTGTTATAAAGGGCAGAATACTTAAAGAAATTTATTTACCTTCTTTCTCCATACCTGGCTTATTAACAATTTTCAAAGGACCAATAAAATAATTACCTTTAATTTTTTCACCCAATGTAAGCTTAAAATATAGAAATCGATTGTAGTACTTATTTGTTGCTTTCTTCCCCCATCTGAGAATTTGCCTGAGGCTGTTGAACAAAAAAAGGTCAAATTTTTAAAAATTATATACTTTTATGAAAAAGTTTTTTTCTTTTCAGAATTTTGAGTAATTTCAACTTAATATCATTAACTGAAACCTTAAATTTGTATTGTCTAGAGATCAGAATCTGGCTTTAACAAGTCCAACTGGCAAGAGAAGCACTTTATTATGTTTGCATTTTGACTGTAGGTTTAATGAGCTTTTACTTACTGAAACACTCGTCAGTGGTGTAAACATTTAAGTAGCTAGCTCCTGGCAAGATGGACTTTTCAGCAGAATGCAGAAATCAAAATGATAAGAAGCATCAAATGAAGCCTGTAGTTTTTTCAGGACTAATACAATGTGTTTTTCATTGGATCATTTGAACTTGAACTTCCAAGTGATGAGGTAGTTGCATCTTCCTTTAAGCCACACAAAGTGTGTGGTTTGGTATTTTAGCTCAAGTAGTGTCTATAAAATAGACAAGATGAGTAGTGTTTAATAACCCTTAATAGCTGTGCTGGAGGGCAGCATCTGAACCTTTTCCCGAGGTATCATAGCAGTGAAGCTATGTTCTAGCTGGAAAGAACATGGGCTTTGGAGAGACAGATCTAGTTTAGATCGTGGTTAAACGTATCTCACAGGGTACTTGTGAGGAGTAGCAATAATAAAACTGAAAGTTCTTGATACATAACAAAGGCTCAGTTCCAGTAACGATTCTCCCATCATGCTTTGTAAAGTCTCAGCAGAGTCTTCATATTTATATGTAATCAGAACAGACAACAATAATGGTAATTTTTTACCTGGAGGTTGATCCAAAAGGGTGGAATGTATCATAGTTAGTATTTAATTTGTTTTCATAAGACATTATTCTTTAAAGTATGCTAAGAGAGTGAAACTGAGGTTTTCTGAGACGCAGAATGGTCTAACAAAGATTCCTGGGGCCTTTCCTGGTATTCTACCCCAAAAGCAGGAATGACCAGCCCTAAATCTCCAGAAGCATCAAATGGAACATTTGTCCAGCTAGTGCCTAGGCTGTGTCTGTCCTGTTCTCTCTGCTGCGTGAGGGGGCAGCTACGACCCCCTCACACAGCAGAGGAGGTCTCCTGGCGCAGAGCAGAGTCAGGGCGCTCCTCCTTCCTGCATCTCCCTCCCTCCGCTACCATCCTCTCCCTCTGGGGGCCTCGCCTCAGATTCTTGGCCACATCTGATAGGTTCACCCTGTCATAGACTGGTTTTGGTGTGTCTTCTTTTTTTCATTTGTTTCTGCTTTTGTTTTAAATTTCTGTTTTGAGTCTCTAAACATAATAGCATGTTTGTTTCTGAGAAAATTCATCCTGAGCCCCTCCCCTCGCCCCACTTTTCAGGGCTCCTGCCTCTCTATCCCACTGTTGGTCAGGCCTCTGGTATCACTTTGCACTAAACTGAATGACTTCCCTTTCTATTTCAGTTTCAAGGAGAAGCTGGGGCCAGCAGGCCCAGGAGTGTCAAGAACAAAAGCAGCGGTCCTCCAGTAAAGATGGCCATCAAGGCAGCAAATCTAGTGACTCCGGGGAAGAAGCAGAAAAAGAGTTTATTTTTGTGTAAAGGTCACCCCTGCAGAAGTCTTCCTGTGCAGGGTGCATTTGTTAACCATCAGAGAGGAGCCAAGGGCAACACCTCTTCTTCCCAGGCATTCTTCTCTTGGTGCTTTATTCCCTTCTTTTTCTTTCTTTCCTTTTGTTTTTCTTGGAATATAGAAACAGATCCATTTCTTGGTAATTGAAGCACATTTGTTGGGTCTTCCTCCAACCCTTAGCATTTGAGTTCTACACATTCCTTCATATGCCTTTAACAAAAGCCAGCAATTATTCCATGGGCCCTACTTGAATTTCTCTGAGGCAGCTACAGATTGCCCTGCAGGATAAGTTTTTGGAGGTAAACAAAGTAACTGGACATACACTCACACAAGTAACACCACCCAGCAGACCATGGGGTACTGCTGAATGTACCTGTGTCATATATGCATATGACTCGATATAGCAATTTATTCTTGATGTATATGCAATTGCACATTGTAATTATGTTAACAGAGCACACTAATAAATAATTTGTATAAATTATATATATTAGATCTTGGGTATGGTTTTTACAGTCTCCCATGGGGAACTTCTTCCTTCCTGATGTGGAATTGCACATTTAAAGTTGGTTGGTGACTTTCGCGTACCATCAACAAGCACAGCTAAGAACAGAGTGAGAGAGGCCCTCAGCTGATTCTGCCATGTGCCCAGATTAATGTATATAGTTGATTGGAATGAGGTTTTATGAATATTCCTGTTTTTTGAAGGCCTGTAATTTCTGTCTGCGTATTCACTTTTAATGTGTGATTTTAAGAGAGAATACTTTGACACCTGTAAAAAATCAAAATAATACTCTTTATAAGACATTTCAAAAATATTCACTTACATTATAGGCTGAAGGTATTTTATTCATATGTATATTTATACCAATATGATTTTACAAGTGGAATTTTGACCTCCTTCAGGTCTCAGATAATCTGGGAACCATTATAAATAAATGTAACTTGCTAATGCCACTGCCTGCTCTCATCATGGGAAAAAAAGATAAAATTTAATGGAAAGATGTGGAATTATAAGTTCGATCCAGTTCCCATTATTGTGAATTGAGGGTCCTGCGAGGGATGTGGGTGTGAGCAATGACGTGTGATTTGAAGGGCAAGCGGAGTGCTCATCTGTCGGAAAGAAGAATCATAGGAGGTGGGGCTTGTGTGACATGACTATTTCCCTCATCATCCTTTATACCTCCCCTACCTGGGTGCCTGGCATATGAGTAAGTGCCAATAACGTAGACTGCATGATTTGCTGCCGTTGCATGACTTCAGGAGGGCAGACAGACACAAGATTGTTTCCTCTAAGCATAGCTCTGCTGTCATAAACGCCAATGGGAACAGATACTTTTAATGGCTGTCAAGTGGGAGAAGCATCAGAAGACAAAGCTGGGCATGTGCCTCCATGAGCAAAGGCCATGGGGAGGGAAGCAGACCCATAACCCAGCTAAATGTACGTGATAGAGCCCACACTCGTGTTAGAGTGCTGTGGAAAGGGACTAGTTCCATCTGTGATGCTCAGGAAGCCTCAGAGGAGGTGATGTTTGTGCAAGGCCATGAAGTAATACCTTCATAAGTACAGGGTACCCTCTATAAATGTATGATGTGACCCATTTCAGACCATAGGAAGTAATGGAGAGATACAGTACGTGCTCAGTCTCAGAACAGTCAAGTTCACATTCGCTTAGAATACTGTGGTAAAAGACACACCTGCTGCTGGTTAGGGCCTCTCTGGGTTTTAGCATAAGAGCTGTTCCTGAAGAGGGAATAAATAGAAGGCCAGATAGTGAATAGCCCTGTGTTTTAGTAAGTAGTTGGAACTCCGTATGCGGTAGGAGCCATTGCGTATTTTTTTAAGCAATAATGCTTAAAAAAGAGCTGCACCAAAGCTCTTTCCATCCAAGTGTCCTTTCCTCCTTTCTAATCTCCTTTCAAAATATGTGGGCTTTTGTGCTTGTTTTGTGGATATGTTAGAATCTATGGCATGTTCCTCAAAGATACTGTCAAGGCAGAGAGTGGACTTACTGACTTCTCAAGGTCCTTTGGGACTTTGACAAACCAGATGCCACCTTGATTCCTGTTATCCTTGTAAAGGACCAGTGGAAGTGAAGAGAACTATGCACCCAGGAACCCAGTGAAGCTAAGTGCCAGAAGAGTAATGAAGCCCTTCAGGAGTTGTGAGTCCCAGAGAGCCCACCTGGACAGGCCAAAAGGCAGGGAACCACTCATGGAGCAAGAACCATAGCCTTCCAGAAAACCCCAAGACCCTGTCAGATGAGCAGAACCACTGTTAGGAGGGGTCTAGGAATCTTCTTGTAATACTAAATCATAGATCCTGGGGTATTTTTCTGTTTGAGCCATGCCCACGGCCTAAATTAGGAATAAGAAGATAAAGAATTCACTCTCCATCTCAAATATACAAAACTGGGCCAAATAATCCAGGTATCACTTCCGATTTTTTTGGAGATGCATCCATTATGTGACTATTGAGCAAGATGGTTTTCCAATTTTATTTTTCCTTAACATTGGTCAGTTTGGGTCTACTTAGCATAGGCTATTGGCGAGCAATTGGTCAGGCATGTGTCAGATGTTAGAGAGAAGTCAATTGCAATTAAAAATCGGCCACTAAAAATTCAGGAAGAGGATAATGGACATCTGGTTCATTAGGAAGAGAAGAATAGCGTGCAGTGAAAAAGATATCTCATGACTTTGACCCTGCCCTGTCTTGGCTCATTTCCCCATGTGCTCCAGCTCCTCTTGTTGACTATTCATTTTAATGCTCCATTTGCAAAACAGTATTCCCAGAGAAAATTTTCCAACTGAAGAAAACAGAGTGATACATTTTCTTTTGCACAGAAAAGAGGAAATGAATAGCAACAGGAAATCTCAGTAGACAAGACAGCCTTGATTTTTCAACAGAGAAGTTATTATGTATCTGTCCTCAATCCCAAGTGTGAAAATCCTAAATTGAGGTGGCCTTGAAAGGATTTTTTGTTTAATGCTTTTTTACTTGCTAGATTGAAAGCAGCGCCTAAGTGTGTTTCTGCAGTAAAAATGGTGGCATTTAATCATTCTCAATCTATCCTGCTTTGCTTTTTCCTCATAGCAAGAACATGAACTAACGCCTTCTATAGCTCGTCCGGGAGCCCATGTGGGAAGTCCTGGTTAGAAGGCTCTAGATTGTGGTGCTGACCTTAATTTCTACGTTCTTCGAAAGGTGCTACAGAAACAGTAAAGATTTCCTAGACCCTCACTGTTGTCACTGCCACGTGGGGATCCTGGTCTTCCTAAGTTACTCCAAATAGAAACCTACCTTCCTAAATTCCTTAGCCCACAACCCAACCCCTTGGCCAAACTACTAAAAACCAGAGCAGAGAGACAAAGTTAGGAAACAAAGGACAACGAAGGAGGAACAGAAAGAATTTTTTTTCTTTCTAATCTTTTTGTGTGTGGAGGGGGGTGGGAAGGTGTTTCTTTGTTTTTTGTCTCTCCTGAGTTTTGACTGGATGAAGCAAAACTAACTAAAAGCCATGCTTCGAGGTGGCCTGGCCGTCTCTCCTCCGCCCTGACGGTACAGGCCTGCTGCTCACTGAGCTGCATCACTTTAACATCCCAGCCTCCTGCTGCTCTCAGCTCACTTACACCACATCACAAAGCTGACAGCAGGAGTAGGCTCGATTCACTGAAATGCACCGTAATTTGGCACCATAAGTAAGGTGAGTTAAGAGCTATGCGGCGTTTGCATCACAAGCAGACATGGGAGAATGGGAGAATTCAGCTTCTGTGCAAATGGCCATCACTAGCCCAGAGCCAGGGTGGTCGGTGTGGGTTTTAGAATATTGATCACTGTCTTACACTGCCACCAAAGTCACCAAGGCTCTAATTATATAGAACAAGACATTTGAGAACGACAGACTGCATGTCAGGATTTCTTAGTCTCAGGTTAGATTTTATCTTGTTTCATAATCACAACTTGAATTTGTAGCTTCCTTTTAGGGGGCAATTTACATAGAGATTATATCTCTATCTATAAACCACACCTGAAAATCTGTCTCATGAATTAGAAACTCTTGCTAGTCAGAGAGTTTTCAAAACCCATAGAGCTGAAATGTGTTTTCTCCAAGGGCACTATCCTTACTGTTATTGGATGGTTGCAAATTTGAATAGAACTAGGATAATCCATCTATACTTTCTAATTGCAGTTTGCATTAGATTAAACTGAAAATGAGGCTGTCACTTACACTGTGTATGCACATTTCGTGCATCCATACCCAGCCCACTAATTTCAGGATTGGGGCACAACTGTGCACCTCCTTTGACATCCAGTGTTCATGAGGTTTCCCCTGACAGTAAAAGCATACATTTAGCCTTAGTTTCCAGAGGTATGAAGGAAAGAATTATCTCAAAGACAAGCATTGTCAGGGTGGAGGACACGCTGACTGGCTTACCACGTGATCAAGGGGCCTGGATGCAGAAAAACCACTGCTGTGAAGATATGCTTTAGTTTCTAGCATTGAACCCCTACAGAGAATTCAGAGTTGGATTGCACAGGGGTCCTTACCCAAGGAGGAGGGCCTCTGGGACTGGCCCTGTGGAATGGGAGGTGTCAGTGCAGGTGGAAGCTCATCTTAGGGACATTTCTAGACTAATCCCAAGGGGTCAGCGGGTCTCTCATGCTCCTCCCTCAGGTCCTCAGGGGAGGGGGCAGTAAAAGCAGGCTGCTTCGCACTTAGTGAGAGCAAAGAGTCCCAGTGGACATTTGCCCTTTGGCAGCTTCATTCATAAGGAGTCCTGGCCAGCTCTGGGAGCCTATTCTTTCCACGATCAAGTCATTTTGAGACTGGCTCCTTGTGTGCTATCTTCCCCCTCATTACTTCCCCAGATGACCCTATTCCTTCCAAAGCCGACAATTCTCACCTTTGCAAGGATGTCTGCCTCATCTCTTGCTTCAGCCCAGTCTTATTCAGCATCATAATGATGATGTGTGGCATCAGAAACTCCGTGTGTGCAACACAGGTGATTCATGAGTATAGAGAGACCAAGCGGCATGCCCAGGAATGACATAATGAAATTCTGTTTTACCCAGAGAGATCTCCACGGCTCCGCTCTCACTGGACATATATAGCCAGAACCGCCGTGCCTTTCCATGTCTGCAGAGCACAAAGAGGATTTTAGCCAAAGGTCACTGACCTTGCTCCTGCTCCAATCCAGGTACCTTTATAGGGCCTTCCCCTTGCCACCATCACAGTGGAAGAGCCCGGCTTTTCACCCTCCAGGTGAGAGGGCAGAGAGGACCATTTGCAAACAAGGATGTGAGTGGGCTCCAGGTGAGCTGAAGCCAGCCCTGCTGTGGTCCAAGCACACGCAGCAAAGGAGTGTGCTTGGACCACAGCTCCTCCACCCGCTACTGATTTTTGAAGCTCTAGACAGGGTGCTTATGCTGCAGGCTATGGGCTGGGGAGGATACAGGGCATCCGTGAGCTTAGGTTGTGGGGGAAAAAAATTGAAATCATTATTTTTCATTAACCTCATTTACAGTTTAGCATTTCCATCAATTTTGAATACGTGTGACAAACCACAATAGTGTACAGCAGTTCTTGGGAGAATGGAAACCACAGATATCTTCAGATCAGTTTACAATCATTGCAGGTATTGCAAAACATCATCACCCTCATCATTAAGTTTATGGTAATTATAAGAGCCCCTGCTATGTCATGGTATCAAAAGTTGTTCAACAAATATTTTTAATATAATTAGTTTCCTTTATATTATTCTGTATCCTGTTTATTCACATAAAATCTCTATTCTGTAAAGGTGCCCCTAGACTTCATCAGACTGCTAGAGGGGTGGTGGTCCACCCAAGGTTGGGAACCGGCTCTAAGAGCTGCCACCCCAGGCCCAGCATTGCAGAATGAGTATGCACAGAGGTTCCTGGAAATGAACAAGAAAAGGCTCTTCTCATGGATACATGCTGCTTTCAGTTGTCTTCCAAGCTGCTTTTTATTCTCCTCTGCCATGTGTCCCTGAGGATTTCTTTTTCACTGGGTCCTGAAAATATATAAAAATTAAGTCCATATTTGTGAAGAGAAAATGGTTTCCAAAGCTGGAACTGGAGCTCACCCTTCAGTGTGAGGCATTGTCCGCGAGGTTGGCCTGGAGCGACTGTGGCGTGGCCTCAGCCATGTGTGCCTGCGGCTCTGATCAGATACAAGAGGACAGATGGCTCTCCTCCACCAAGGTGAACAGCTAGAGAGGACTTTATCTTTCAAGAGAGGGCCCAGGAGTCTATTTTACAATGTAGGTTTTGTTAGTATTCAGGTATAGTCTGGGCAGCACATCAGGAGACCACTGCCATTGAAAAGATGGTTGGTTACTTACAGTTCCCAAGAGGAAGGGACACCATGCCACGCAGGGCCACATGGGGAAGCACCAGGTTAGGTCCGAAGGCAGAGAGAGCTAGGGGAGATCGTGGGCAAGAGCTTTTACTGTGTTTCCCTTGAGAAGAAATGGGTGAGGTAGGGAAACCAGGCTTAGGATTGGCTAGTTTGAATAATGTCAGCGGGCTCCAGTATAGCAGTTGTCCAGAGTTGTCTGGTACCTGGCCCTGGGGCGATCAGGGGAACAGCATCCTGCAGCCAGAGAGCCACTCCCACTCAGAGGAGGTTGTGGGATGCGTGGGCTGGATTGGTTAGTTTGTATATGAAATGCACACTTCCAGGTAATTCCTTTGCTACCTCAAGGAACTGGCTAGCCCTGGGAGAGACCGTCTCTCCAGTGTCAGCAAGGCCCCAAGGTACCAACATATCTGAATTATAGAAAATAAAAAGGCATGATTAATACAGGGGTCACCTAGGATTCCTGGCTGAAGGGATGGTGCACTCGGGGACAAGTTCTGCCCCTGCAGCCTCCTAGGAAACAAAATTAATTTTCTTTTAGCATAGACCCTAGCCGTGACAGACAGCAAGTCATACAGAGCCTAATGTTCAGATAGAAATAGGGCTTCCGGGCATCTTTGCAGCACCCTGGCTTCTTCCGACTCTCCGCCATGCCTCTCATCCTCTTGCTGGGCTAGCAGATAGAAAAGGAGCTTGGCTTTCTCAGCTCTGTGGATCCAAAGGAAGGGTTAGAAACCAGCACCCCTGAGTGCCTCTGGGTCTGAGAGCAATCTTACGGTCCAGAAGTCGCTGGCACAAAGACGACTTTGGGGTTGACTGGGTTGGGGGCCTGTCCAAGTAAGAAAAACAATCAACCCCATCTTGTTGCTAAGGGAGCACCCACTCGGGGGGTATCACAAATGGCTTGTTCTGAACAGGTTTTGCAAACCACCACAACCTTCTAATAACTTAAAAAAAAATCTATGTCACTAGTAAGTTTAATTGAAAGAGAGAGAAGAGGTTTAAAGTCCTGGAAGCATGAACATATTAATTAGGTTGATTCTGCCCGGAAAGGGCAAGAGGAAGAAACTTCATCTTGCTAAATCCAATTTTATTTTAATTGCATTATGGGCAGAAGTTAGCTCTCCAGTCACTCCTGAGAGGCAAACAAAATAAGACCCTGAGGTGAATGAGGGGATGTCAGGCCAGCCCAAACGGCTGGCACCCTCTGTGTTGTTAGCATTAATACGCAAGGAGCCACCACGGCAGCACCTGCCCAAGCAAAGCAGCGAAAACTCCACAGTCCTGTGGGTTTCTTGCAAGTTTTATGCCAACATGCTGTTTTTGAAATTCAAGTGTTCGGGTTATGGTTTCTCATTTTGTTTACTTGTTCAGTATTCATTGAGCATCCATTATGCATCAGGAAATGATCTGGGTACAGGTTTTGTAAAACCAAGTCCTTTGGCTCATGTAGCTTTGACTCACAGAGCTAACAGTCTAAAAGAAGAGAGAGAAAATAAACAAATAAGTGAATGATTGACATAATTTTACAAAATAAATACTCTGCACAGCAAGGAACTAGGCAGTGACTGGGGAGACTATTCGGACATGGAGGGCTTTTTATTTTCTACATTATTGTTTTCTATTAATTTATGTTCCCCAATTGTGGTGGATGCTGGGATATACCACCCAGATTGCCTTTTAGGAATAACAGCTTTCTTGTTTTAGTTGCCACTGGCAGGTGACTTCAGCTGTCAGATCCCTGAGGGACTTGTCTCAGCTGAGAGCCACCTCACCCAAGGTCATACCCCCTTTCCTAGTGGCTCATCCAATACCTGGTCAATAAAGAAGCATGAAGGTCCAGCCCCTCACCCCAACCCAGGATAGCTGTGGAAGGTCACCCCATCTTCAGAACTCCCCTCAGGGTAGGCTGAGGCCTCCGTTGGGACAGCATCAGAGCTCAACTTTCCCGCTGCCGGATCCTGACTCCTCGCTTCCCTTCCCTTTCACAGTTGTTGATTGCAAGAGCACCTTCAGTAACCCTCCTGCACACCAGTCTCCATCTCAGAGCTGGCTTTCTGGCGAACCCGACCTGTGACAACTTTGAAAACATGCATTTAAAGTGATTCAAATTTATGATGAACTTATGTAACAACATATTTATAGTTCATATCCAACACTCATTGGGTAGGCTTCGTGGAGACTCTGAGAACTCTCGGGACTATAAACCTGGGCTCCTCCCCTGCAAACACTGGCATTCTATTCCTTTTCCCGGGATGGCATTGGGAGACCAGAGGAACCTGCTCTTCTCATTCAGCCTCTTGGCATTTGCTGGCTGGAGGGAGGGTGCACTTAGGGAGGAGAGCAAACTGATCGTCCATTAGCAGAGGTTGCATAGATTAGTTTCCAGAAACATCCAAGAGTTCCCTTTCAGCTTCTTCCCAGCACCACTGACATCTCTGTCACCCTCCAAGAGCTGGGCTGTGATCTCTTCATTAACCATTAACAAATATTTACAAAGCTTCTGCTATATGTCAAACACTAGCCTATGACTCTCCCCGCTCCCTGGAAACCACACCTGATCCAGCATGACCACAGACCTGTCCAGCCGGGCAGCACCCCAGAGAACTTAAGCCTCTTCATAATTTTTCCAATGTTGCTGGTGTCGGTTGAGGGCCCTTAACTCCTTTAGCTTGAGTTTGCCATTTTATTTCTTTCCTTTTCATCATTTTTTTTTTCTCTCTCTTTGCTACAATAGCTTCCTGTTCCCAGGGGAGCCTCCACTGGCCTCTCTCTCTCTCTCACTTTTCTTGTACTTTCTAATGGCATATGCCAATGTTACGGTCTTAGCACCTTAAACTTCCTGGCTTTGTGAAATGTCTTCAAATGTACTATTATCCACAGTTTTCAGGTGAAGAAACTGAGAAAGAGAATGGTTAGGGGCCTTCTGAAAGTCCTCCAGAAAGACGGAGTGAAGACGATAACAAGCAACCTCTGAGCTTTGGCTATAAGCCAGGCACTTTACATGCCTTCAATTTTCAGAGCAACACTGGGACCTAGACAGTGTTATCATCCCCATTTACAAATAAAGAATGTAAAGCTCAGAGAAGCTGAGTAACTTACTCAGGGTCACATGTCCTAGCTCATGGCCTAGACAGTCTATTACCAAAACACCATGCTATAGCAGTCCATCTCCCGATTGCCAGCCCAGAGTTGTGGGCAGCAAGAGATGAAGCAGTTGGAAGTGAGAGAAAAATGTGCAAAAAGCCAGGTAAGTCTCAAGGTTTACCTACAATTACATGTGAAGGGCACCTTGTCTCTTGCCAGAAAAAAAAAAGGCTTTTCTTGCCTGATGTCCTGGTGCTAATTACATCTTAGTGAGCAGAACCCAGGCTCCTCCAAGCATAGAAGTGGAGAGAGGAAGGCCCCATTCTGAGAGGGGTTATTTCCTTACAATCAGGAGCCCCAGGGGCCCTGAGCAGCCAGGCTGGTAAAAGCACTGATTGTAGCTTGAATAGCAATCACAGGCAGAGAAGAGGCATTGATTAGCTTACAACTCCCTTACAAGTAAAAGTTGGAGAAGTGGCTGGTCCATTTAATGCATGCAGGTGGCATCAAAGGAGCCTCCTGCTTTCCCCTGCTCCACACCTCAAGGCTCCAAATCATCTCCCTTTGTGATTAGGCCCAGAGAGCTGAGGGACGACAAGGCTGTGAAGCCTAGATTGTTTCATAAAGTGCTTTTTATGGAGACCTGGAAAAAAAAGTTCCAAATGTCTACCTTCTCTTGAAAAATATGAAAAATAAAAAACTTTTTAAAAGCCAGTATAAGGAGTTTCTCTTGACTTTTTGGATGCACAAAGGGGTGATTAAGAGATTAGGGAAGCAGCGGGGGAGGGAAGGGCCCTGCACCCGTGAAGCGCCCTGGGTGCATGGCTCCTGCCACTTTGCTGGCACAGGGACTGTGCTGGCTGGTTTTGGGGCCTGGAAGAAGTGACTTGGCTTTTATCCCACAACTTGGAAGCTGTCCAGAGCAAAGCTGGGTGTTAAGACAGCTCTGCATGCCCAGCAGCTCTGCCACCTGCCCCCAGCACGGGCTTAGTTCTGGGCTCTGGCAGCTGGTGGTGCAGAGTGTCTGGTTTTTGCCTGATGGAGCCACTGAGTGTTGGCTATTCTCCTTGCTGAGGGGGCGGCTGTCGTGGGATAAAGGGTGGGTGTGAGGTGTGTGATGCACAGCCCTGAATCCAGAGAGTGCAAGGGGTGGGGATGCCTGCAGGGAGGAGGGACATACATATGTATAAGTGCTGGCTAAAGCCCATAGTTGTCCCCGTCTTGCAAGTGTGAAGGAGGCAAGAGTAGGAAAACAAAATCGGTACTAGGGGGAGGCCCAGGCGGGCGGATTGTTTGAGCTCAGGAGTTCGAAACCAGCCTGAGCAAGAGCGAGACCCCGTCTCTACCAAAAATAGAAAGAAATTAATTGGACAACTAAGAATATGTAGAAAAAATTAGCCGGACATGGTGGCACATGCC
>CAUYSK010013175.1:0-29691 GCA_963575035.1 Avahi laniger
TCATGGGGTGCAAAGAAAACACAGATGGAAGCAGACCTCGGAGGCAGAGAGGTTGCCAAAGCGCACGCAGAAGGGAGTCTGATCTGCCAGAGATGAGGGCTCTGCAAGGCTGGGGTTGATCATCTCAGGGGAGGGAGGCCCAGGTGCAGACACTTGTTTTTAATTTTTTCAAAATAAAGCTGAGAGGGCTCCTGCTGCCTGTTCAGCAGCCAAGCTAAGGGCTTTTTCCTTTCCTGTTGAAGATGAGAGTTCTATTCCTACCAGTCCAAATCCTATTCCCAAGAAAATCATGAATGAAACAATATAACTTCCATATTATACTACCATGTCATTCCCCATTTACCAATCACAAATGTGGTGATTCATGTCACAGACATGTGCTCTAGCAGAGCACGTATACCAACTGTGGCCAAACACTACCATTTTGCATTTGTTATGTTATTTATAATTTACAACAACTTCATTTAACAGAAGAGGATACTGAAGCTCAGGGAGGCAAAGTGGTTTCCCCAACTATATGCAGCTACTCTTTTGTAGACTTTGAATACAGGTTTAACTTGAAATCCTGTGCTCTTAATCATTATACTACATTTCCTGGATAACTTCATCCATAACTGCATTTTTCATTTGAGAAAACATTTGGGTCCTCAGCCCACTGGAGCTGTTGAGCAAGCTGTACTTGGCTTTGGTTTTCTCCTTGGCATTCATCCCAACACCGTCTATCTTTAAGTGTCTCAGTCACCTGGATCCCCTCTTCTTTGGCTCATTTCCCTCTTGTTTCCTGACTACTGAGGACAGTGGCTCTCATTTGCATCCATCCTCAAAGCCCTAAAGCTCTTTCCTCCCCCATACCTCATGCCCTCCACGCTAAGAATAGCAAGCTAGCAGAGTGTTCAGCGAGATCATATAAGTGAAAAGTCTTCTCTAAACTATGAAGTTCATATGCAGTTACTATATTGATGTAAGGAATTATAATATACGGGAGTGTCTCAGGATCTTTCCCCAAGGAAATATTTGTGGTTCCTAAAGGCAATTCCCCCACTGTCTATTACATGACTGACTCAATGAAGATTTCATGTTAGATGGGGACAAGAGATAGTGAATAGTAAGGGAAAGATAGTTTAGAACAATTAGTCTATCATTTCTGTACATAAGATCATCCCAGTATGTTATATGCATATACTAGATCTAAGAAACTTTTAAAATTTCCTTTCTAAAGCAAACATTCATTATCATTTAGTATTGCCTATGTTAACAAGATGCTTAGATATAAACAAAGAAGCAGAAGAAAGAAAATATGTAAGTAACCACCCAAGAAATTTAATAGTTCTAATGGCACATTTCATGGAAGCATGTGCACTAATTATCTCATAAATCAGTCCAGTCCCAGTGGTCCTGGAAAACTTGAACGAGATTATTTATTCAACACAAAGTTCAGGATTTCTAACCAAATAACACAAACTTCTAGTTCCAGTCTGTGAATACTGAGCACATCGATCTGAACATTTGGACAAACCAACTGCATCCCCACACAATTTGCTGATGAATCTTCTTAGATGGATCAGAAAGCAATTGCCTTCGACGCTTCATGAATTTATTAAACTAGCCAGAGAGTTTCAGAAAAGCTAAATAGACTTAAATATTTTTGTTGTCTGACTCAGAATTCAAACAGCTTGGGCAGCAGTGGTCATGGTGGGTTGTGCGTGGATGTGTTTGTGTGGTAACTGTCCTACCTCGTTGACATTGTTCACAGCCTATCTGGAATATCTGCTATATAAAACATTTTGAAAATATGTGCTATGCAGATTTCCTTCTTCTCCCAAAGATTGACTTTTAAGGGCATGGGTAGAAAGATCTTCAAAAGCAAATGGTCTTCTGAGCAAAATCCTGATATGTATGCCTTCTGTGGGCAGCAAAAGACACAAACAAGTCAGGGATTTCATAAATCCGGGCAGGTTATGAGCTACTCAAGACAAAAAGGAAGTGTCCACCCTACTGTATCCAGGCAGGAAAAAAAATACATGCATTCAACCCAAGACAGCTTTCATATTCTGCTTTTAATAATATTTAAATCAATTATCCCCTGAGGATAAACTGGGAAGACAATAATAGCAAGTTCATAATATAAAGAATGTATACTTTGGAATAAGTTACAAAAGTTGACTCTTCCAAGAAAGTATTATAAGGAAATCATGGGAAGAAAAAAGGAACATGAATTCTTAGTAGTTTATAAAACTGGAGTATAATATTGATTTAATCAATAAATGAATATAACTGGGGCAAAAGATTAGTCCTCTGAGCACAGTGTCTAAAGCAGACACACCTTAAGCCAAATCTGGAATGCTTTTGATTCATGTCTCAACGTGAACAGTTCTAATCACGAGGGAACCTTCTCCAATGCTCTCTGAGCAATAGTAAAATAACACATGGACTATGTAATTTAAAGCATGCCTTACATTGCCTAACAGAGTGAATCAAACTAAACTAATATGTAGAATTATTGAAAACTGGCAAGTTCATAAGGATTTTAAAATAATGATAAAATGTTGACTAATCATTGCTAATTTGAAACTAGACAATTCCTTAAACTCTTAAGTAGCTTTCTCAAATAACAGTAGAAAGGGTACAATAAATCCCAAACACAAGCCGAAAATTTTCATCTCTAGGTTATCTCAAGCTTATATTTAGTTGTTTAGTCCTCCAACCAACTAACTTGCTAAAAAAAGAACATTTACACTGATAGAACAAGAAGCTAGCTTAACAAAAGAAGTTGTCTGATAAATGGCTAAACTACGTTCTATTTTTACCACACTATGTTTCTAGAATAAAACTGGTTTACAAATAGCGACATCTGTAATTTGACAATTGTCTTCTCACATAAATCCTTTTTAAATGCTTACACTCTTTTAAGCAATACAGAAAAATGACAAATATTCCTATTTTTAGATGCAAAATGTGTATAAAATGCATTAAAATTTAAAAAGGATTTTTACACATATTTAATATTTTGATACATATCAAACTTATAATTATTTTGCCCAATGCCCTAAAATTACCACTGACAAGAAAATAGAGAGAGGCAGGGCCTTTTCTACCATATGAAGGGTAAAAACTAGCTAATAAAATCAGGGTAGAATATGTAAACAGTTTGCAAGTTCAAATATCTCACGCATACAAGATTTTTCTTCTTGTTTACTTTTAAAGATATTGAGAAGTTTTATTTCAGTTTAAAAGAAAAAGCAGTCACAGACAAATCTACCTTGTTTTAAACCTCCAAAAATGAAAGCTAATGGTTAAATCCATGCACCTAGCCACTAAACAAACCCCTCTGAAAGCCCCACTGCCTTCTCAAACCGTTTCATTGCCATAAATTCAGTAATAATACCTCAGCTGTAATCTGGAAAAATGGCTGTGGTCTTTTGCCCCACCTCAGGGTGAACTGACCTGAGACATAAGTGAATATTTGCTACTCACTTTTCAGTTTTCTTGTCTTCTGCTCAAAGGTCTGGCAAGCTTTCGATAACTCAGTATTTATAGTTTGCAGGTTCCATTGTTCCGAAATTGCTTCCTCTAATTTCTGCAGTAGAGACGCAGCTTTTTGCCTGGCAGAGTGGGCCGCCCGATCTCGATCCTTAACCTGGATATGGGTAGTTAATACTGGATTTTAGCAGTGTGGCCAGGAAGGCAAGCAATTGAGAGCGCTCACTTTGATTATGCACACAAAGCTGGAAATCTGCTTTTCTTCTCAGGGAAGTGATAAGCCTCTCCTGAACTTCTGCAATTCTGTGTTTGCACGGGCTTGGGGAGCCTGAGCTATTTCTACAGCGACGAAGTCCTGATATGTCAAGTTGCCTCCTTCTGCAGAGTTGCCTGTTTCATCAGCAGCTGTTGACACCGCCTCTCTTACACTCCCCCTGTACTTCCTCCGCACGCTGCTAGTCGCTAGGGACTGAACTTCACAGTTCCTCTTTGTTTTTCTGTTGTTGTTCCTCCTCCATTTTTATTTCATGGTTTCAAGAACATCTGAGGAGACTTGCCCTGAATCTAATGCAGTCGAGGGCCACCCTACCTGTTCCTCTGCATCCGCCAGCCGTTGGCTGGCTTCCTGGAGCCTCTTCCTGAGGATGGCTTCCTGGTTGACAGCATCTTCTTGCAGTTGTTTAATGGCTTCTAGTTGTTTCCGACTAGAGTCAAAAAAATGAAAGAAAGCAAGCAAAAGTCCAAACCACAAGCTGTCAGTGACATTTCATCTAAGAGTCACCCTGGGAAATTGTGACAAATTCAAACTTAACATACTTCCTCAGAGATGAGAGGAAAAAGTGAAAGTATTTATGTACACATAAATGCTTCACAAATATAAAATCTTAAGGAAAGCAATCATATTGATCGCTTAGCCTGATACCCCTACTTTACAGACAAGGACATTTAGTTTCCTATTTTCCACTGGTATTAAATATATTCAGTTTCCCACAAGCTACATTCACAGTGCTTAGCATTGGTTGCACAGTTGCTGGGAGGAGGGTTCTACAAGGAGGTCAGGGCGACAGGTGCAATACTTACACGTCATAGCTAGCTTTTGCAGAAAAAGAAAGGAAGGAAAGAAAAAAGGGGGAGGGAAAAAAGAGAAAAAAGAAAAGAGAGCTTTGTCTCATGACCTTAGCCTTTCTCGTTAAAGGGCTGTCAATCATGGTGTGAGCATGTGCCGTGAGCGCAGGAAGGACCACACGGATGAAAGCTGGCTGTTGAGATTTCCACTGAAATCCTCTCTTTAAGTCCTTCCCCTCCCCCTATTCCCCCGCACAAATCTCAGTGTCATTATGTTACTCCTCATTTGTATTCAACACTAATCTCCAAAATATAGAAAAATGCATTTGTTCTCTGTTAGCTGATGAGAGTATTTACTCTGTGCTACATGTCAACATATCAGTGATTAGCTGGAAACAAGTTGACGTAAATAAAAGGGAATGATAAACTTTCAAAGCAGTGAGGAAGATGTAGGCCTTTTGCTTGCCTCTCAGACGTTAACCTGTGATCAGAATCTCATGCACACTGGCGTAAATCCGGCCCTGGTTACAAGAAGGACCACAAGAGAGGCAAGAATGGTCTCATAGAATGCTTTACGAACTGGTAAACAAGCAAACAAAATCCTAAACAAAAACTACCTAAATCACCACACACAATCTACTGAGCATTCGTCAATAGCTTATAGTCAGTTGTTTCTTATTTGAGTTTTTTCCTAACTCTGGCAGAACATTTAACAGGAGATCTACCTCTTAACTAACTTTTACGTGTACAGTATTATTAATTATAGGCATAATGTTGTACAGATCACTAGAACTTACGCATCTTGTACAACTGAAACTTTATACCCATTAAATAGCAACTCTTCATTTCCCCTTCCCCCTAGCCCCTGGAAACTTCCATTCTGCTCTCTACTCTATGAGTTTAACTATTTTAGGTACCTCGGGTAAGTGGGATCATGCGGTATTTTTCCTTCTGTGACTGTCTTATTTCACTTGCCAGAATGTCCTCCAGGTTCATCCATGTTGTCACATGTAGCAGAATTTCCTTCTTTTTTAAGGCTAAATAAAATTCCATTGTATGTATACACTACATTTTCTTTATCTATTCATCTGTGTACATTTAGGTTGTTTCCAAAACTTGGCTATTGTGAATAATGCAGCAATAAATATGTAAATGTAAATATCTCTTCCAGATCCTGACTTCAATTATTTTGGACAAATATCCAGAAATGGGATTGCTAGATCACATGGTAGTTCAATTTTTAATATTTTGAGGAAATTCCTTAATGTTTTTATATAGTGCCTGCACCATTTCATATTCCCATCAATGGTGTACAAGGGTTCCAATGTCTCCACATCCTCACCAATGTTTATTATCTTTTTTTTCCTATTTTTTGTAGTAGTCATCCTAACAGGTATGAGACAATATCTAATTGTGGTTTTAATTTGCATTTCTCTGATTAGCGATGTTGAGCATCTTTTCCTATACCTGTTGGACATTTATACATCTTTTGAAAAATGTTTATTCAAGTCCTTTACCCATTTTAAAACCAGGTTATTTGGTTTTTTGTTATTGAGTTGTAGGAGTTCCTTCTTTTTATATATCTATTAACCCCTTATCAAATATATAGTTTACAAATATTTTCTCCCATTTTGTGGGTTGCCTTTTCACTCTGTTAATTATGTCCTTTGCTATGCAGAAGATTTATGTCTGTCTTTATGCCAGGAACATACTGATGTAATAACTGTAGCTTTGTAATATATTTTCAAATCCAGAAGTGTAATGCCACCGTCTTTGTTCATCTTTCTCAAGATTGTTTTTGTCTATTCAGAGTCCTTTGTGATTCCAAAGGAACTTTAGCATTGTTTTTTTCTATTTCTGTAAAAAATGTTATTGGGATTGCATCAAATCTGTGGATCGCTTTCGGTAGTATGGACATTTTAACAATTTTAAGTTTTCAAATCCATGAATACGGAATGTCTTTTCCTTTATTTGTGTCTTCTTTAATTTTACTCATCAATGTTTTGTAGTTTTCAGTATATGTCTTTCATCTTTATAAATTTATTACTAAGTATTTTTTTCTTTTTGATGCTATTTTAAATGAGATTATTAATTTCTTTTTCAGATAGTTCATCACTACCACACAAAAACAAAACTGATTTTTGTATTTTGATTTTGTATCCTGTAACTGTACTGAATTTGTTTGTTCCAGCAGATTTTTTATGGAATCATTAGGATTTTCCACAAAAAAGATCATATCATCTGCAAACAGAGATAATTTTATATCTTCCTTTTCAATTCGTGTGCTTTTTTTCCCCCTTGCCTAAATGCTCTGGCTAGGCCTTCTGTACTATGTTGGAGACAAATGGCAAGAGTAGGCATTCTTGCCTTGTCTCTGACCTTAAAAGAAAAGCTTTATGTTTTTCACCATTAAGATGTTAGCTGGGGGCTTTTCATATATGACTTATGATGAGGTAGTTTCCTTTGATTCCTAGTTTGTTGATAGTTTTCACATAAAAGACTTGAATTTTGTCGTGCTTTTTTTGCCTTTATAGAGATGATTATGCAATATTTACCCTTCATTTTGTTAATGTGGTATATCACATTAATTGATTTGCATATGTTGAATCCTTCTTGCACCCCAGAGATAAATTTCAGTTGGTCATAGTGTGTGAGCCTTGTGCTGTTGAATTTAGGGGGTTTATAGTTTCTTAAAGATTTTTGCATCTATATTCATCAAAGATAATGTCCTAGAGCTTTGTTTTCTTGTAGTGTCTTTGCTTGGCTTTGGTATCAGGGTAATATTGGTCTCATAAAATGAGTTTGGAATTGTTTCTTTCTTTTCACATTTTTTGAAGAGTTTCAGAAGGATTATCATTAATCTTCTTGAAATCTTTGGTAGAATTCACCAGTATAGTCATCTCATCCTGGGATTTTCTTTGTTGGGAGGTGTTCAATTGCTGACTTAACACATTGACTGCCACACTAGAAAAAACAATTTTTCCCTGTGGCCATGGTGTTTTATTATGAAAATAGAATAAAAACTTCAAAAACAAAATGATCCTTTCTAATTTAATAAAAATGGAATTTATTGACTTCTACTCATTTAATCCACATTTTTAGAATTTGTCAATATTAACTGTAACAATAAAAACACCAACAAGTAAAATTTTCACAAACCAACTACAGGGTTTTGCCCAAATTTTACTTCACGAAGCCCTGAATTCAAAACTAGCATGAGTAGAATACAAGTCACATGGCAGTCAATGTGTTAAATGCCTTACTACTTATAGGTTTGTTTACATTTCTTCATGATCCAGCCTTGGTAGGGTATTTGTTTCTAGGAATTTATCCATTTCTTCTAGGTTATCTAATTTCTTAGCATATAATTATTTATAGTAGTCTTTTATGGTCCTTCATATATTTTTGCAGGTTTAGTTGTAATATCTTTCCTTTCCTTTTTGATTTTGAGTCCTCTTTTCTTAGCCTAGTTAAAACTTTGTCCATTTTGTTTATCTTTTCAGAAAACAATTCAGTTTTGTTGCTTTTTCTATTGCTTTTTAAAATTTTTGCTCTATTCTTTATTATTTCCTACTTCTGCTAATTTTGGACTTAAGTTGTTCTTTTTCTAGTTCTTTGACATGTTATTAGGTTATTTCTTTTTAAATGTATTAATCACTATAAAATCCTCTTAGTACTGTTTTGGCTCCATCCCATAGCTTTCGGCATGTTCTTGTTTCCATTTGTCTCAAGATATTTTTAATTTTCCTTTTGATTTCTTCATTAATCCATTTGTTGTTTAGGAGTGTGTTGTTTAATTTCCACACATTGTGAATTTTTCAGTTTTCATTCTAGATTTCTAGTTTCATTCCATTGTGGTAGGAAAAAGATAATTGGTATGCCTTCCAACTTCTTAAATTTGCTAATACTTGTTTTGTGACCTAACATGAGATGTGAAGGATATTTATGTGCGTGAGAGAAGGGTGTATAGTCTGCTGTAGTTGGGTGGAATGTCCTGTATATAACCGTGAGGTCCATTTGGCTTCTAGTGTTATTAAAATTTGCTATTTCTTTATTGATTTTCTGTCTTGATGTTCCATCCATTATTGAAACTTAAATACTGAAGACTCCTACTCTCTTGCTGTCTATTTCTTCTCCCTTCAGTTCTGTCAGTGTTAGCTTTACATATTTAGGTGCTCTGATGTTGGGTGCATAGATATTTATAATTGTTACACCTTTCTGGTAAAATGACCTTTTTATCATTACATAATGTCCTTTTTTGTCTCTTATGATAGTTTCTGACTTAAAGTCTCTTTTGTCTGGTGTAAGTACAGTCATCCCTGCTTTCTTTTGGTTACTATTTGCGTGGAATATCTTTTTCCATCTCTTCACTTTCAGCCTATATACGTACTTCAATCTAAAGTGAATCTCTTAGGCCAGGTGTAGTGGCTCACACCTGTAATCCCAGCACTGGGAAGGCCAAGGAAGGAAGATCACTTGAAGCCAGGAGTTCAAAACCAGCCTGTGTAATATAGCAAGACCCGTCTCTGCAAAAAATTAAAAACTTAGCCGGGCATGGTGACACATGTCTGTATTCCCAGCCACTCAAGAGGCTGAGGTGGGAGGATTGTTTGAGTCCAGGAGTTTGAGGCTGTAGGGAGCTATGATCATGCCACTGAACTCTAGCCCAGGTGACAGAGGAAGACCCCATCTCTAAAAATAAATAAAGTCTCTTGAAGATAGCGTGGATTTTATGTTTTTCAAAAAAAAATATTGTAAATACTTTCAGCCCTCTATGTCTTTGTAAAGTTCAATCCATTTAAAGTAATTATTGATAGGGAAGCACTTACTATTGTCATTTTGTTATTTGTTTCCTTTCTTGTTGTCTTCAAGTTTTGTTGATTTTTTTCATATTGATACACTCTGATTTTTCTTTTTGTGCTTCTCTAAATATTTTCTTTGTGGTTACCATGGGGCTTACGTACAACTTCTGTGATTATAACAGTCTATTTTAAGCTGATACCTTAACTTCAATCACATATAAAACCTGTATAATTTTACTCCTCCCTGCCACACACCCTGTGTTACTGCTGTCCCAGTTTACATCTTTTTATCCTTATCATTAACATATCTTATAGTTACTTATAATACTTTTATATTAAAATTAAGTGACTTACCCATTACCATTACAGTATTACAATATTCTGTATTTGTCTATATATTTATCAGTGCATTTAACACTTTCACATGCTGTTGTATTGCTGTTTAGCATCATTTTGTTTCAACTTGAAGAGCTCCCTTTAGCATTTCTTGTATGGCAGGTCTGGTAGTGATAAACTCCCTCAGATTTTGTCTGTCTCTCCTTCACTTTTGAGGGGCAGTTTTGCCAGGTAGAGTATTATTGTACTTTCATCCTTTTGAACATATCATCACATTCGCTTCTGGCCTGGAAGGTTTCTGCTGAGAAATTTGCTGATAGTCTTATGGTTATCCCCTTTTATGTGATGAATCACTTTTATCTTGCTGCTTTCAAAATTCTCTGTCTTTGACTTTTGACAGTTTGATTATAATGTCTTGGTGTGGATTTCTTTAGGTTCATCTTATTTGGGATCTTTTGGGCCTCCTGGATCTGAATGTACATTTTCTTCCCCAGATTTGGAAAAATGTTGCCATTATTTCTTTGAGTAAACTTTCTTTCCTTTTCTCACTCTCATTTCCTCTGGGATTTCAATAACACATATATTATTCCACGTGGTGATATCACATAAGTCCCTTAGGCTTTGTTCATTTTTGTTTTTTTTTTTTTGCTTTTTCCAATAACTTATCTTCAAGCTTACTAATCTTTTCTTCTGTTTGATCTAGTCTGATATTGAACCTCTCTGGTGAATTTTTTAGTCTAATTATTTATTCTTCAGCTCCAAGATATCTGTTTGGTACTTTTTAGTATTTTCCATCTTTTTGTTAAAATTCTCACTTTGTTAATGCATTGTTCTCCAGACTTTGTTGAGTATCTTTGATTCTCTGTCAGGTAAATCATTTATCTGTGTCATTAGGGTCAGTGTCCAGAGATTTATTTTGTTCCTTTATTTGAGACATATTAATATTTCCCTGTTTCTTTATTTTCCTTGAGTCTTTGTGCTTTTACCTATGTATTAGAAAAAATAGCCAGCTCCCTTAGTCTCCATAGACTAGTCTCATACAGGAGAAAACTCTTAATCAGTCTAGAATCCAGAGATTCTGGGAGGACTCTCAAACATTCACACTAGTCCAAACCACTGTTTTTCTTCTTAGCAGTTCCCAATCCCCTAAAGTATGCCAGATCCCATCAATATTCTGAGACAGGTGAGACAGAAGCCAATTCCCTGGACAGCTCCCAAAACAGTTGAAATATTAGATGTATGGTCCAACTTTTTCATCCTTCCACTCCCAGGGAGAAGCTGGGATCTAGCATTTTTCACCTGCTTGCTTTGCACTGAGCTGGAGTGGGGGGCTCTGGCAAGTGCATGCATGCTAGTTCAAATTGTCTTGTTTTCAGCGGCCTCCAGGCATTCAGAGTATGCCAGTTCTCATCAGCACCATGAGACAGGTGAAACAGAAACAAGTACCTTAGGCAGCCCCCAGAAAAGCCTGAATTTTGGACATGTGGAATAATTCTTTTCTTCCCCAAGGAGAAGCTGGGAGCTAGGGATTTTCTCTGATCATGTAGCACTCTGCTGGGGGTAAGGAACATGGTAACGGTTCTTCAAATTTTCTTACCAGCCTTGATATGGCTGGTTTCATGCTTGCCCAGGGTGCAGGAACGTCTCAACTGGTTTCTGAATTTCTCACAAAGGGAATTTTCTCATGTATTTTTGTTGAATTAGTGTGTCCTTGGGGAGAAGGGTCCAGGGCTTCCTATTCCATTCCAAATGATCCTTCTGACATTGTTTTCTCTGCTGTGTTTTTTTTTTTTTTTAAGACATCAATTTTATCTACTTTTTCTCTCCTCCAGGAATAGCCTAAGCTTTCAAAAGTGTCCATTATCTTCCAAAAGAAAGCAAAATGACTTTAAGGACCATCAGACATCCATATTTAGTTATACTAACACTTTCACTTACATGTGTTTCCACCTATAAGATAATAATTTTCTTTTGTGAACTTTATTAATCAGTCTTTGAAATAGTTTTAAAAATCAGATAGTACTGTTGAAGATATTCAACAGATGTTGAACCTTCAGACATTTTCTCCCATAGAAATTTTTATCATCATGTTAAAAGGTATATATATTAACTTTGAACATGTGTTTTTAAATTCAACAACTGTCCTTGCTAACATGTTCTAATGCTAAATCTTGATTTCTATTTCAATCCGTGCAAAACCTGCATCTCTCCCAGACTTTGCCATCTAAATAGCACACCATTTACCTAGTTTTCAGACCAAAAACCTCTGAGTTAAGGATGACTCCTCTCTTTCTTGCACTTCCCACATCTAATTTACCAGTAGTTGGATCTGGGCCATCCTCAAAAAAAAAAAAAAAAAAGCAGTTTTAATTTAATCATTTCTTACCACTTCTACAACCATTGCCCTGGCCAACACTATATCCCTCACCTGGACTGTTGCAGTATCTCCTAACTCTATAACTTTTTGGACCATGACTCAGTAAATATTTTATATTTCAACCCAGTACACACACACAAACACACACAGACACACACACACGTAACTGAAACAAAAATTTTATTAAGTACTATGAACTCTATATACAATGTACTCTTATATTTCCTATTTAAGAAATCGGTCAAAAAATTTGGATCAGGATTCTCTAAATGGTGATCTGTTGTTGAAAAAAACTCTTCTCACTGGTCTCACTACTTTCACTCTTGCCTTCTATAGATAATTTTCCACCCAGCAGGCCTTTCAAAACACAAATCATATCTCTTCTCTGCTCATAACCCTCCGATGGCTTCCCACCACATTCAGAATAAAATCCCAACCCCTGAACATGGACTGCTAGGCTGTGTGTGACCTGACCCCTGCCTATCCCTCTGGCCCCATCTCCTACCACTGCCCAGGCCTTTGCCCCCCTCACCCCTGCCATGCTGGCTTCATGCTGCTGCTCAAACACACCGAGCTCCCTACCACCTCACAGTCTGCACCAGCTACATCCTGTGCCCGAGATCATCATATAGCTCACCCTCTCACCTCACTCGGCTCTCCACTCGATCCTTCACTCCTGACACAGGACTTGCCTGGCCATTCTTTCTAAAATGAGGTCCTCCTGCCCTCTTGTCATTCTCTGTCTTTTTATTCTGCCTTAATTTTCTCCATATCACTTACCACTCCGTGGCATCTTATAATTATACGTTCATAAATTCTTAGCACTACATCTGACACAGTAACCTCCAGACAAACGACACCTACTATTATTTAACTGGGATGCTAGCATGTCTAACAGGATAACGCAAAAGATTCACTCACTCAGAGATGACCCTAGTATAGGTCACTCTCCGAATAGTTCTTTGCTGCTAGACAGAAGAATTCCGACTCTCCCCTTGTGGAGAAGGTATCTGTGAGAGGAAGCTTCACGTTCACTTAACCCACATCTTTTACCACTGTGGGGAAGTGTGGGCTCCCTGCTGCTTAGGGAAAGCAGAAGATCATTTTCTTGAGAGTTCTTTTTGGTATTAACCTCTTTCTGGTATCTAGGTTCCTTATATTTGGGGAAATATAACAGTTTCTTCTAGCTTTTTAAGCTTACCTTAGTCTTTACATTTTTTTTCTACTTTGTTCAAATTCAATATACACCCATGTTCATTTGCTCATTTAAAAAGTATGTCTGAAGTGAGTGCTGAGTATGGTACGAGAAGCTCTATAAATAGTGGTCAAGAAAAGATATAATCGCTGCCCTTTTAGTATGTGGTTTACAGAGTGTAGAAATTTTAAGAACTTCCCCATAATCATAAGAATTGACGTTAGATGAAAAACAGTAAAAGCTATTTTATATTTTTTTATCCTCTATTCTCTATAACTTCATTAACTGAATCTAGTTGACTAGGGCCCAGGGCACAGCATCGTACACTGAGATGGAACATGAAGCCCAGTGGGGTAGGAGTCGACATACCTGGCTTCAAGTTCTGGATCTTCCATTAATAACTTTCAGTCCTTGATCAACTTACTTTACCTCCCTATGCCTTAGTCCTCTGTGAAATTATGAGATTCCTAAGAAATCTTTAAGGCCCCTTCTGGTTAAAAGAATTCTATATTGCACAATTCTAAATTCTTTCTCTAGGGAAAAATGACTCATTATACTGGTTTTCACAGATTTTAAGGTTCATCATCAGCAATTCTGAACATAAGTCAATGTCATACTATTTCATAATTAAGAACTGTCAAACAGAATGTCTTCTCCGGAAGAGTGTCATCTGAAATCGGGGTATGTAACTTGTAAAAAGCAAAATGAGTGCCCTGGCACAGTCATAAACATGTCACGTACATAAAGCATGGGTTTCTTATATAAATGCCCATCACCTGGAAAGGAATTCTTTCCTGAAATAAAAGTAGTCCAGCCTCAATCTCTTCAAAATCTCCATTAATTTGGCAAACTCTTTATCAAGAGATTCTTTGTGGTTTTCCAAGCTGTCCAGCGTTAATATGCAAAGGTTTAGCTTCTCTTCCACAGTATGTTTGAATTCCTACAAGAAAAGCCACAAAACAAACCCCAGTAGCCCGATGTTAAATATGACAAATGACAGAGGCAATTTAAAATGCTGTGGACATTCCCAACTCAACGGCATTCACTGCTATTGGACAGCAAAGTTATAATTGGATTGATACCAATTCTCAATTGCACAGAGACTGATTATCCCATTGGTTATCCCCATTTAACAAGTATGAATAAAGTATCTATCATGTGCCTAAAACTGAGTTCTGTTTTCTTTTTCTTAAGTGGGTTCCTGACCATTTCAGCAGTCATTACAATTGCTTTACGACAGCATGGGACAAGATAATGCAATAAAATCAGTATCTGTTGATTTTCATATTCAAAAGCAACTTTAAAGGAAAAAGAGGTTAGATTGGCAAAGGGGTTGAAATAATATTTCAGAGTTTACTTCTTTCTTTAGCTTAACCTAAGGGGCTGCTAGGACAGTTTGTCAGTCACGAAGTGGAGAGAATGGGGGATAGGTGAGACTTCTCGTATGCTTTCTTTCTAACAAAGCTGGGAATAGCTCCAATGTTCTGTGATTTTCTGGGTTAATAAAATCGTCAGGGTCTCAGGAATAAGATTCTGTTACACAAGAATCATGCTGTCAAAGTTAGGAAATTTTAATAGGCCAAGGAAAAATTCAAGCTTAGACTAGCCAGTTCTCACAAAGATACAAATAAAACACATTTTTTCATCAAATCGTCTTATTTATTATCTCTCCATCACATCTCACATGTCTTACACTGTCATGTTCCTGCCTCGTCCTTACACGCACACGGTTATGCTAACCCTCTCATACACACCCAGACACACGCTCAATACTCATCATCAGACTAAGACAGCAGAAGATTACAATAAAGTCGTAGAAATAGTACTGGATATGTTAAATATTACCTGACTTAACGAAGTAGAAGAAAAACCAGGAAAATCACAAAATGTAGAATACTCACGGTAAGCTGTCTCTCCCACTTTTCTTTCATAGTAATTTCTGGGTTAATTACCCACCGTAGGAATCTCTCAATGAGGGTTTCAACTTCAGAAACTTCTTCATGCTGAAAAGAGAGCTCCACATCTTCAACTAGGAATTCAGGTGAAAGGCATAATGCTATTACATAATCAGAATTAATTTAGACCAAAGTTCCACCCAATGGGTAATTTCAGGAAGATACCGGAGTGAGCTCCTTCTCATCCAATGCCTCCCAGCCACTTTCCTTTATCCCAGATGTTGCCTTGTGTACATGCTAAGTCTCGTCAGGTGCTCTACACATACTGAGTATATGCAGATAGAATCATTTTCCAGAACAAAACCTATCCTTTTTATTCCCCCTTTAAAGAGAAAAAAACAAGCATTTTCATCATTCATCAAACTATATGCTACCTACAATATGCCAGGAACTGTGAATAGGACAGGAAATACCAACACGAAGATGTCGTTCTCTGATTTCCCTAACTCATCTGGAGTTTCCAGTGAGAAATCAAAATGGAGAACGAAATACTAGCTGTTAGCTAGAAGAAAATTAAGAGAAGGAAACTGTTCAATAGATACCATGTCTTCAAGCCCTTTGATACTAAAGATTAGTCTACAGGAAAAATAAGCAACCCACATCTTATGGTCAATCTGTTAGTCTGATCGACCCAGAACTAGAAGACCAACTTTAGGGAGGTTTGAAAAAAGTCCTCTCTTTTCAGAGTAGGAGTAATTTGGGTCTCAAAAGCACACAGATACATTTGGACTAAGCAAACCGGCTATGAAGTCAGTTATCTGCAGATATTTCTAACCAAAGTGAAACAGCACAAGCCACGTATATTACGCATACCAGCTTCTGAAGCGTAGCTGTGAATTCCACTCCCCTTTGTTCAGATTCTCCCGGTAACAGCAGCATTTCTTGGTCCATCATCATGTCCAGAGATGACAAGCCGATTAAACTGCACTGCCATTCAGTCTCTTTGTCCTGAAACAATTACCAAAATGCCCACAACTCTGTCATCCTAACAGAAAACATTATTTTTACTTTACAAAAATGATGCTCATGAGTCAATGTAATTGTCACCATCTAATAGTTCTAAGTAGTCTTGTGGGAACATCCTACATCCTAAAAACAAACAAACAAACAACTGTTGACATTTTCTCTCCAGAACAGCTTCAATTGAACAGTTCAGTTAACTAAACTTAAGTTTTCTGTCTTAAGGAAAACTCATTTATTGATAGATAACATTTACATGTGGGTGACATAAATGGTTTTGGCTCTAATTTTAACATAAAAATAGGGGAGGGCAATGGAATACTATTCAGCCATTAAAAAGAATGAAATCATGTCTTTTGCAGCAACATGGATGGAACCGGAGGCCATTATCTTTAGTGAGACGAGTCAGACACAGAAAGTCAAATACTGCATGTTCTCACTTATAAGTAGGAGCTAAATAACGCGGACATGTGGACATAGAGTGTGGAATGATACCCAATGGACACTGGGAAGGATGAGGGAATGGGAGGGGGTGAGGGAAGAGAAATTACTTAATGGGTACAACGCACATTATTCAGGGGATGGATATACTACAAGAACACACTTCACCACTACTTAATCTATACATGTAACAAAATTACACTTTTACTCCATAAATTTATACTAATTAAATAATAAATAAATATTAAAAAGTAAAAATAGAGGAAGGTAAAGAAATTCAGAGGTGGAATAAAGCTGTAGAGGGAGGGGGCTGATCTAATCCATCTCATTGAAAATAGGTTGGTTTCTTTTGTCTCCCTCCCGTTCATTAACGATACTCTCAGGTGATGTTTCACACAGTATGTTCCCTGCGCTTCCCGCAAAGTCTCTGTCTCCTGCTGTACTTGAGATGTAACCACCTTGTTGCTGTCCGTTGAAAACGGTCAGAGGACCCTGTTTCCAGGCCCTAGTTAGAAGGCAAACCCCCTAACTCACCAACTCACCGGTGGGTAAACCTCAGGGCCTGAACTTTGCCAGCTGATGACACCACCCCATTACCCATTTAGAAGGACAGAACTTTCTGGACTGGCATCTTGACATCATTATCGTCTCGGAGGACTGAGGGTAAAAACACAGTGCCATGGCAGACTTGCCACGGTTTCACTCAGTCTGGCAGTTTGGCTTGGTCTCAAAAACACAGCGAAATGATGAGGATCTGAAGCCGAACGTCAGCAAAGCACAGCCCTCAGCAGGATGTCCAGGGACGCCCGCGGCGGCCGCGGATGAAGGCGGCATATGTTGTCCCTGCATCCTTGGCAGGAGCAATTCCACATTTGCCCCAGAGGCATTCTGCCTTTCCTTTCAAGGTCACATCACAGCTGTCGACGGGAGAACATTCTGACAAATCCGTCATCCACAGACATGAAGAGACCATCACGTGGTGAAAAGAAAGCAATTTGCTACATAAAATATTTCCTAACAAGCACAAAACTGGAAAACACAAAAGGAGTGAAAATATAGATGGGGAGGGAAGGTTTGCAACATTTTTATCTCCAAGATTTTTTCTGAGTATTTCCTCCCATGTTATAGAAAGAATTGGGTCTACCAAACTGAGATTTTTTTAAAAACTAATAATTCATTTTGCCACTTCAACCAAAACACATATAAAAAATGCTAGTTTCTGTTCAGCATGTAATAATTAATGTCCTTAAATATCCGAAAGCAAAGAAACTTGGTGGTGTTTCTCACGTCTTTATTTTTGGTAAATATATTTACTTTGGGAGTTTGGAAAATACTAAAAAATAGCTCACAGATCTCCACTGCTACCCCTAGGAACCCAGGCTGCGGAGCAGTGCAGGCAGTCTATTCCGGAAAAAAAAAATCAGGAATATAAAGGTTTCTAAAGTCCCAATTCACTGAAAGTACACTTCCGCAAACCCGCACTTTAACCCTGATGTAGCTTTCAGCTATAACGTGGAAACAGTCCCTTCCTTCAGACCAAGAGACTTCAGACCTGGATTCTAAAAAACTATCAGAAGATTCCCTCAAAACGTCTGGTGGTTTTTGGCAAGCTATGGACTTCTCCTTAAGTGAGGTCCACACGTTAGTAAGCTGTCATGTGGGGTGGTTATTTTTCAGAGTTTTCCGTCATATTCTAATTACCTACCTCTGCAGACTGAGCAAGAATGAGTTCATAATGTAAGGATTTTTCTCCAGAGCTGATGCTATTACGCTCTCCACTAACATTCAACTGGATCCCATTTCTTGAAAAAACAAACACAGTAGTCCGATCTAGTTAGGGTGCCTCCCACATTATGCTTAAAGTCACCAGAATAGGGCTCACTTATCACCAATCAGTAAGCACCCATGTGTGCCATGAACTGTGTAAGGAGCTTAGGAATGCAGAGAGAAGGAAGAGATAGTCTCTGTTCTCCAGGAGCTGCACGCACTAGTGACTCTAGGAGGTCACGGACAAGTAGGCCACACTTTAACAACAACAACAAAAAGAATTGGAGATAATAGTTAAAAATTAGAAAATTTCACTAAAAAAATCTGGATTTCTGGCTTTTCTTCCAAAATACGATGTAGCCAAACTGGGTCCATATAGTCTTGATGTAATAATGAGCTGGGAGCTAAGCAGAGTAGCCCCTTTACCTGGGGGGTACACTTCTCTTGTTTGCCATTCGCAGAATGTAGGTGTATCGTTCTCCACCGGCTTTACTCATTTTCGTTATCTGAGTGGCTCCTGAGGCCCCTGGACTAGCACATCACACACAATCGGAAATAAATGATTGTAATACAGGATGGTGTGTGTTAGGAAAGAGGTGAGGACAATGTGCCATGCTTGTATTCAGAGGGGTTACCTTAATCTCAAGGTAAGGGAAGAGCAAGGGAAAGTCAACGCAATGGACTAAATGTTTACATCCCTCCCAAATTCATAAATTGAAACCCTAACCCCAATGTGATGATATTTGGAGGTGGAGCCCTTGGAAGGTAATTAGATTATGAGGGTGGAGCCATGACAAGTGGAATTAGTGTCTTTACAAGAAGAGGCCAAAGGTTAGCTAGCTCTCTTTCCACCATACGGATACAAGGAGAAGTCAGTAGTCTGTAACCTGCAAGAGGGGTCTCACCAACCCAGCTACCGTCCTGATCTTGGACGTCCAGCCTCCAGAACGGTGAGAAATAATGTCTGTTGTTGAAGCCACCCAGTTTATGGTATTTTGTAATAGCAGCCCGAGCTGACTAAGACAATTGAGGAGAGTCATAGAAAACTTGTAAAAGAGTTCTCATGGAGAAAAGAAGAGAAAATATCACATACAATGGTACAGAAGAAAAGAACGTGGCCCTTACAAGGAACTACATATAGCTCTGTTAACCAGTAACGTAGAGTGCGAGAGAGAAGGCTGGCGGGGTTGCTCTGTGCTTACGTGATGAGTTCCTGTTGCAAGTGCTGTAATTCCTGAACCAGCTGATTTTTATCCCCTCGTAAATTCTGAAATCACACAGGACATTAGGCTGTACATGTTACTCTAGTGGGGAATTTTACATTTACATTTAACAAGCCTACCTGGCAAGCTGTGAGATTAATAATAATAATAATTAATAGTAGGTATACCTCTATAACGCTTCTGCATTCTATGATGGTTGACTTAAGTTCTTCTATACTTAAATCCTTCTGAAAAGTAGAGAGAAATAATAACAAAAAAGCAATGGGTCCACCATATCATATTAGACCATCAACGTGAACCAGAGAAGAATTATAAATGCCCAATCATCATGAGATCTTCTACCAATTTCACTATTTGAAAACTGAACCAGTCAGTGTTTGAGAGTCAAAACACACAAGAAAAATAGGACAACAAGGCATCTATATCTAATTGGTGTCATTATGTTCTGTTTGTTTAGCCCAATAGAACCAAACTCTAAAAAGTGATTAAGCCCAAATTAAAATAAGTATTATCACAATGCATTTAAGAAAAAAAATCAGTGTCTACTTGCACATGACCAATGAAATAAGGACTCTCAACCTTATCCAGTTCCGAATACCTCCTTAAAATTATTGTTTTGTACTATAAAACCAGAAGGTACAGGTATTGAGTGTCTGATCTACAATTTTTTTTAAAAGCTAAGATTCTTTATTATTATTTTTATTTTTTATAGAAGTAGGGTCTTGCTATGTTGCCCAGCCTGGTCTCAAACTCCTGGCCTCAAGTGATTCTCCTGCCTCAGGCCTCCCAAAGCCCTCCCAAAATGCTGAGATTAAAGGCGTGAGCCATTGCACCCAGCTCTATGATTTTATCCTGTGACTAGCACAGTGTCTGCCTCATGGAGGTGCTCAGTCAATACTTAATGGATGCTGGGCAGGAGTGCAGAATGGTGGGCATACCAGAGTGATGGAGGAAGTAAGTAGCCACCGCCTCACAATATTATTACCACAGACAGAGAACACCCACAATGAAGACATAAAGTTAGTATAGGAAACCATGCACACTTTTAGAAATAAATAAATTAAGTTAGTATGATAATTCAGTATCCTGGTCAGAGTCTACAAGCTATGAATGGCTCCTTTGAAACTTCATAATATTCAGGGAAGGGAAGCCACCATATTCAGCATCTCTGTAGCCAGCATCCTTTGTTACCAGATAGGCTATGATCATAGGATATAAAAATAGAATATCTATGTATCTATAAATTAATCAAATTAGGTAGCAAATAATTTGGGTATATATTCTTCTTCTTTCCTAGAATGAATGGCTACAGACTCATTTGTGTTGTTGTAAATTAAAACTACATCACCAGTATACAGCCAGTGACTAGACTGGCACACTAATATTTGTTGCGTACATGGATGAACACCACCAGAATTTAGAGAGAATATGGTCAGACTTATTCTTCACTCAGAAGAACATTTTGGTGAAGTACTATAAAGGAAAGTCTAATGACATAACATTAGAATCAGATCTTTTAGTAGGGATGAAATTACACAAATGACCATCTCCTTTATGATTTGGAGAGAACCAGCCAATTCTGCAGGCTTTCGTGGGAAGCGACAGGACCGACCTTCTGCAGACTTGCATCTTTATTAAGTAAAGTGTTCTCGTATGCGTATAACTGCATCTGAAAAGAAACACAGTTAGGGAAGCCCACTGGGAAATTGCACTGGTAAAAAGACAGTGCCACAAACTCATTGCAGGAAGAGAGACATGTTTCTGGAGCACCGTTAACATGCATGTTTTTCACTCTACAAAGAACTTTCCCATCCAGCCTCACAACAACCCTAGAGGCAGCAGTCATTGCCCTGACTTTACCAGTGAGGAAACCAAAGCTCAGCATTATTCGGGGACTGGCCCTGGGTCACACACGGTCAGTGTCAGAGCTGAGTCTACAGCGTGAGTGGACAGCTGCAACCAAGTGCCCTCCCCTCTACTCCGCACTTCATGTAATAAGAGAACATACAGAGTCTTCACGTCTTCGGTGAAAATGAAAATCTAGACAGGACATAAACAGATTTCCATGAGGACCCATAGAAGACTTCCTCTTTTAAAAACCTCGTTAAGAAATATTCGAGATTTCTTTCAGCAAAGTGAATATTAGGGATATATCAGCTTATTCAAATCAAAAGCAAGCTTGGTGGCCTAAGCTTCTACATATAATAGAATTGATAAATAGGCACATTGACTGACTTGAGAACCTGAAAAAACTCATCAGCTTGGTCAGAAGCAGAAACATCATCATACTCACATACATTGGATATGATCACATCATCATCTGTGTTTCAATAAGCTTCTGGAGTAGGTAGAAATATGATACCCATTTAGTAGATGAGAAAATTGAGACTTAAAATTTGCTTGAGGTCAGAAACCCTTAAGTAGAGAAGACAGGATTTAAACCCATGTCTTCCAGCTCTTTCCACTAGTTTATCACAGTTGTGTTTTCCAAACACAGCCATTCTTAGCGCAGAACTAATTTTAATGTCTAAGTTACAACTGCTGCTTTATATACGCACACACACACACGAGACTTTGGTTTCTGCCATGAAACTGGTAAATTCCACCTATAGACATGAAATTTAATTACATCATTTCAGACATATACAACAAAAAAATATTGCTCAAATAAACCATTAAAGATGACAATAAGCGTGACACAAATTCATGAATTTAATAGTAGTTGTCTTCTGTTTTCCAATAAGAACATATGGCAGATAAAACTATGTACTAAACATAAGCTTTTTAGATACAATACAGACAGAAAACATTTTTGTAAGGCATTATTCCTTAATCAAGGATAGATTTTTTTTTCTCTTTCTCTCTCTCTCCTCATTTTCAGTATTAAGAAGGTACAATATATAAAATCTTTCTCGATTTAAGGATTTATAAAATCAGATACTGTTAAATTAGAAATTGCCACTATAATCAAAAAGATAAATAATAACAAGTGTCGGCAAGGATGTAGATAAATTCAAATCCTCAATAACGGCTAGTGGAATGTAAAATGGAGCAGCCACTTTGGAAAACAGTCTGGCAGTTCCTCAAAAGGTGAAACAGAATTCTCATATCACCCAGTAATTCTACTCCTAGGTTTATATTCAAAAGAAATAAAAACTTATGTATACATAAAAATTTGTACATGAATGTTCATAGCAGTGTTATTTGTAACAACCAAAAAGTGGAAACAGCCCAAATGTCCACCGACTGATGAACCAACAAAATGCGTATATCCATACAATGGAATATTATCCAGCAATAAAAAGAAACGAAGTACTGATATGTGCTATAATATAGATGGACCTCGAAAGCATCACGCTAAGTGAAAGAAACCAGTCACAAACAGATAACATATTACATGGTTCCATGTATATCCCAGAACAAATATTAATAAATCTATATAGAGAGAAAACGGATTAGTGGTTGCTTAGGGCTGGGGAGGGGACGGTAAGAGGTGTTCCTGTTAAAAGGGTTTCTTTTGGGGTGATGAAATGTTTTCAACTTGATTTTGGTGATGGTTGCACAGCTGTGAACGTATTAAAAAAACACTGATTTGTATACTTTAAGAGGGTGAATTTTAAGGCGTGTGAATTATATGTCAGTAAAGCTGCTACCAAGAAAAAGAAACTGACTTTTATATAATTCAGACATATTGAGAAGTACAAATTTCAGAATTTGTAACCAAAGGTTATTTTGTCAATGAGTCACACACATCATCATAGAATAAAACTGGTTTGACAGAAAAAAAATATTTTGCCAGCATTTGGGAAGTGCTTACTTGGTGCTCTGTCTCGGTCTTAGACAATTCCTCAATCGTCTTTTCCAGTCTGTCTATATCCATGATGTTCTTAATGTTCTAATGTAAAAGAAGACAGTATTCTTAGATTTAGCACCAAGAAAAATGCAAGACTATCGTAATCGAAATCTCTTTTAGGAAGTAGCATTTTCATTGTTAACATTGTAATTAATCCATTTTAAACTAAGGGACAAAACTTTAGACTTTGTGCAGAAATAACACGTCCATCCGGGAATACTCTCAGCATTGCCTTCTAAGCCTGCATTCCACCTCAGCCGCTTACCAGTGCAAACTTGTCATTACCAGAAACTGTGACCCCTCCATTATCTTAATTGCAAGCACCCAACTCTTCCACCACCACCCCTTGTCTTTGCAGATCACTTCCTCCAGCACCAACCAACCTTCAGTGCCCACTGGAACCTGCAATCCATTGATCCCGCGACCTTTTCATTATCCCTCAACTTCCCATGAATCAGGCCCCTCTGACTTCCACAGTCAGTCATTATAACCACTCCCTTCCACGTGTCTCAGTTCCCTTCCCTATCCGCTGCTGTTTAGTATTGACTTAAATTAGCTTGTCACCCACTCTGTGCCGGCACCCTTTCATAAGTACGGTTAAAGAAAGAAGAGACAGTTCACATGTTAAATTCACGTCCTTTAACCTCAGTGTTGATGGGTGAGCCTACCATACAATCCTACTGCATTCACACTGCCATTTTCCTAAATCAGGGGTTGGCGAACTATGCCCACCCCCAAAGGTCAAATCTAGCTGACCACTTGTTTTTGTAAATAAAGTTTTATTAGAACACAGCTGTGCCCATTTGTTTACATATATGTCTCTGCCTGCTTTCACACTACAAAAGCAAAGGTAAGTGATTACAGCAAAGGACTTTCACTAGCAAGGCCTGAAAAATATTTACTATCAGGTAAGTCCTTTACAAAAGTTTTCCAAGTCCTGGCCCAGAACATTCCTTCTCTGTCCTCAAATTTCCGATACCTCCTCCAACATCCTCGCCCTTAGCTGATGACATTGCTTTGTATTTCACTGAGACACCAGAACCGATGAGAGAATTTCCGTGTTACCTGAATACATAACAAATATCTTTGGATATATTATAAAGTATTTCCTGATCCAAACACTTCTATCCACCTCCACTGTGACTGGTCAGTCCAAGCCCCCATCAGCTTTTGACTGAATCCACTACAGTGGATTCTAAACCCAGCAGCCCGTGTTATCTTGTTAAAACAGAAATTAGATCATATTACTCCTATACTCAAAAACCCTCAATGGCTCCTACCTCACACCGTGTTAAACAAATAAATAAAATAAAATAAAAAGGCGGCGTCCTTACAATGCCTGTACGAGACCCTGCGTGTCTGGCTCTCTGCAGCTCTCGACTTTCATCTCTTGCTACTTGTTCACTCTGCTCCGGACACACTGGCTTTGCTGTCCCTCCAAAATAGCAGGTAGGCTGCAGCCTCACAACCTTGAGATTGCCGTTTCTTCTGCCTGGAAGGCCCTTTCACAGATAAAACCCCTTTCCAGTTTATAATCAAAGAATTAGCTTCATAGTGCTGCTTTTCCTAACCACCCTACTCTAAATTGCACTTCCCCTCCTTGTCAATTCTGTTTTCTGCTTTTCTTCTCTCCATAGCACTTATCACCACCTAACTTACTAGTTCCATACGGGCTATTTTGTTTAGGCTCATGTACTCAGCAGGTGGAATAGCGCCCGCACACAGAGGTCTTCCAATGAATGTGTGTTGAATGAATTAATGAAAGTGAATCACTACCCAAACCATTATGCTGCTTCTCTTCACAATGCATCAGATTTTTACTCCCTAAAGGGATTTTAACAACACTTACATGCATTTTCTAATGTAAGGCAATCATTGCAATGCTATCTCATAATGAAGGGTTTTAAATCTTCCTTCTGTCTCAATTCTAAACTGGTTTGGTGCAATTCTTTGATGTTTTTCACTCATTTAAATAGGAGAAAAATATCTTACATTACGAGTTTAATAATAAAGCACTAGTTTCACAAAAACCTGGCATTGCAGCTGTAACATGTCTGAATCTAATGTAGGCTTCTTTCCAATCTTCAATTGTTCCTTTCCAATCCACTGTGAAATATTTTTAACTTGGCCCGCATTTTGAATAACTCTCCAGACTGTTCAGCACAACTTAATACTTCTGATAGTCTTATATAAAACCAAAATTTAAAACCTGCATAATACTTGATGTTCAAAAGATATCTATAGAGAATTTTCTCTCTAGTACAGTAACTTACTAACAGCTTTGTAACCTGTTCTTCCAATGCTTTCTGTTGCTTAAAAAAATACATATTGCAAAGAATTATTCTTTTTTCAGAGATTATATTAATACTTCCTAACATTTATAAGGTACATATGGTTTACCAAATGGCTTTACATGAATCATCTTAATCTCTAAAATAACTGTATGAAAGAAGTATTATTAGCCCAGAAAAGATAAATGGTTTTTCAAGGTCATGCTTTCAGTGTATTTAAGACATGAATTTTATACTCAAGACTTTTGCCACCTCATCCAATGAAATAACAATGGAAAATTATTTGATAGCATCCATGCTTTCTTTTTTGATTTAGATATTTTCTAGATGGGATAACTTCATTTCATTTTAAATCTGAATTTCTTAAATGCCATTTCTTCCATGGATAATTGCAAAAGTAATAAGATACCTCTGTCCAGACTGGAAAATTTTATTTATTGTTTCTCATTTGTAATTTGACAAATCAACTTGCTCTTTGGCCCACAGGACCCTGAATATTTGCATGATTTTTATTTAACCCACAGTCATAACCCATGATTGTATGATTTCCATATTTGTCTACACCGGTGTCTAATGATTTCAACATACCTCTTCCTGTAGAATCCGAATCTTAAGAATTAGAGCCCGGTTTTCTGTCTCCTGATTCATTGTGAGAAAAATAATGAAAAAGCATTTAAGAAGTTTATGAAAATACCACATTTACCTCCAAAGCTATTGATATTCTTTCCTTTTACCAACTTTAAATGTGACATTCATATTACAAATGCGCCTAATCTAAAATATTTTCAGTGTGGGATTACGCCTTGGCTTGAGGTTTCTTGGGGCTCTGTGAGAAGTTACTCCTCTCCTGGATCCAATGTAACTATGGTAGTTAGGGAGGAAAAGATGAAAACCGAAAAAGGAACAATCTGGCTTCCTTTCCTGCTGCTTTACCATTTATTTATCCATTTTTACCAGGTAGTTGTAAGCTCAGGTTTTTAAATAGCACTTTGAAATCACAGAGCTCTAGCTTTCTGTTTGAAGCTGTGGATATTCTCAGATTCAACATCACCGCGGCATATGAACATCAAAAACTATTTTATAATTAACAGCCTCAAATTCACAACCATCAGAAGAAAATATATTCCAGGACAGGATATTTGCCAAAATGTTAACAGTAAGGATTTTGTGGAATTTTTTTCTTTGTTAATATGCATTTTTTTATTTTTATAAACAGGTATTACCTTTTTAATATAAAAATCAAAGGGATGGCCAGGAGCGGTGGCTCACGCCTGTAATCCTAGCACTCTGGGAGGCCAAGGTGGGAGGATTGTTTGAGCTCAGGAGTTCGAGACCAGCCTGAGCAACAGTAAGACCCCATCTCTACTGAAAATAGAAAGAAATTAGCTGGACAACTAACAATATATAGAAAAAATTAGCCAGGCATAGTGGCACATGCCTGTAGTCCCAGCTACTTGGGAGGCTGAGGCAGAAGGATTGCTTGAGCCCAGGAGTTTGAGGTTGCTGTGAACTAGGTTCATGCCATGGCACTCTAGCCCAGGCAACAGAGTGAGACTTTGTCTCAAACAAACAAAAAAAAGTCAAAGGGAAAACATCTCAGTCTAATATTTCATTGATACTAGAAGAACACACACATCCCTATGTACTTAAAATTAGAATATCCGAGTTTGATTCTAGATCTACCATTTTTAAAAAATTGACAGATAACATTGTGTGATTCTATCACATACAACACGATGTTTTGAGGTATATGGAATGGCTCATTTAGCTCTACCATTTATTAGACAACTGACTGATTAAAACATCTCTGGACTTTATCACTCTATTAAAATTTTTTTTCAAATATATGAAGATGTAGCAACTTCTGTTCCTACCTCACAGAATTTCTATAATTACCAGTGAGATAAAATATTAAAAATTCTTTTGAAATTATAAGATACTATAAAATGTAAATGATTAGGATTTTATATTTAGGACTTTGCATTTTAATCAATAACAGTTCACATTATTGATGTTAAAAGGACATTGAATGCTTTACACCTGTTAGCTCCTATAGCCCACCCATCCCTAGGGTAAGTAGTATCGTCATCTCTATTTTACCTAGCAGGGCATGGAGGCTTAGAGTAGTTCCCTGGCAGGCCGAAAGTCACACAGCCCTTAGAGCCACGACCTGAATGCAGATAGTCTGACTCCCAAGTATGGGCTCTTAATCAGGTCTCTACATATCCTTAGTGGTCCCTACTGAGTCTTTCCTGTAATGCATCCATAGGGTCACAAAGGACCTGACGTGCCACGAGTCTGGTCCCCAGATTTTATTATTGAGGCAAGAGCTAAGCTAAACAAAGCCATTTGGTTGTGGGAGGTCACAAGTGACTGAAACAGGCCTAAAACCAAGTCTCCCAGTGACCTACCGATTGACTCTGAGAACAGCTTTACAAATACACCTAGAAACAAGTTAGTTTGAATGACTTTCAGGTGCCCCTCACCATAGTTATACTGCTAGAACTTACCAGAGTTTGGAAGATTACTAATGCTCTAGAAAACGGTTTAATATTCTCAGTCAAAATGATCACCTCTTTCGTGTTTGAGTTAAAGCTTAGTTTAAATGACTTCTGGCTCAGAAGTTACAAGCCTGTGTTTATTCAGTGTAAGGAATGATTTATGGAGCTTCTCAGTAACCAGTAAGTACTCAGAAAATTGATTTTTTTAATACCTGAGAAAAATATGAAAGTTTGATAAATTTTTTTTTAATTCAAGTGGTTATTTGTATCAGATACATATGAATTCACCTACCAATTTCAGGAGGCATTGCAGAGATTTTCTAGATCTTCACAAACCATTGTGAACATGACTGAGAAATTTGTAAAGAATTTTAATCTTGATTGAAAAGGAAAACAGATTTTTCTTTATCCTACCTGCCTTTACTAGTCTAAGGTGTTACCAGTTAATTTATCAGCCTATTGACTTCCAATTTTTGCCCCCAAATAAGCCCGTCTTATATTTCAGTTATGTAAACTTTATGCCAATTTCAAAGTACTTGGATGACTTACTAACTGTTTGTTCTGGGCTACAGTCACGGCCTTCTGCTCTTCTGAGGCCTTCACACTCAGTTTCAGTTCCTCCAGCTCTTCTTTTAACAGATTTGTTCTCATAATAGCCTGGTGGGCACTGCGGGGGTGGGGGAGAAGGCCATGAGCAAAACCTCAAATATAACCGTCAAAGACACTGAGTAAAGCCAGGGACTATTTTTGGACCCTAGTTGAAAACCACTCAAGGCTAAACCAGATGCCCACAAGAGTAAAAATATACCCATGATCTTTCACAGTCCTCGGAAAAGGAAGGAATTTGGAGGAAGTAGGGGTGGGGAAGGGAGGATAGAGGGAAAATCAACAAATATGTTCCTGAAGCTAAAGATTTGGAGGATCCCTTTGAAATCTATCATTGGCTGAATCACATGGTTCTTTCCTCCTACTAAGAAGATGTAATATTGGTTAATATTAGTTAACGCCATTCTACAAATATTTATTGAGTGATATCATGTTCCAGGTGCTGCAACCTGCATGGAGGCTACTGGTGGACAAAAGAGACATGGTCTTTGCCTTTGTAGAGCTTATGGACTACTGAGGGAGACGACAACCAAACTAATAATTCCCAACAGTCTCTATATGACATATTCTATAAAGAAGTTTTTATAGCATTATTTATAATAACAAAGCATTGGAAACAACCTAAATATCCACCAACAGGAAATCAATTAAATGAATTATGCTAATCCTTATCATGGAATTACATATTTGTGTCTCCCACTAGATTATAAACTGTTCTCTGAGGGCCTCAAAGAAAATACAAATTTTTTCATTACTAAGAAATTATATTGATCATTCAACAAATATTTATTGAGCTGCAACTCTGTGTCAGGCTGCTGGGAACGTGGCCAACATTCCCC
>CAUYSK010013176.1:0-73859 GCA_963575035.1 Avahi laniger
AATCTGGCCGGGCATGGTGGCTCACGCCTGTAATCCTAGCACTCTGGGAGGCCGAGGCGGGTGGATTGTTTGAGCTCAGGAGTTCGAGACCAGCCTGAGCAAGAGCGAGACCCCATCTCTACTAAAAATAGAAAGAAATTAATCGGCCAACTAAAAATATACAGAAAAAAATTAGCTGGGCATGGTGTCACATGCCTGTAGTCCCAGCTACTGGGGAGGCTGAGGCAGAAGGATCACTTGAACCCAGGAGTCTGAGGTTCCTGTGAGTGAGGCTGACGCCACGGCACTCACTCTAGCCCAGGCAAAAGAGTGAGACTCTGTCTCAAAAAAAAAAAAAAAAATTAAAATCTGAAGGAGAAAATAATGTTCATCATCACCAACATAATTTAACATCATTATAGATGAACTAGTTAATGCAATTAGACAATAGAAATAAATTAGGTATATGTATTAAAAAGGAGTCAAAATTATCACTATCCATAGATGATTTGAGTTTATTAGATTGGAGACCCCAGAAGAATTGACATAAAAACTATTGGAAACAATAACAGAATTAGTAAGGTGATGAGTTACAAAATTATTTTTAAAACCAATAACTTTTCTATATATTCGTTCAGAACATATTTTCCAAATACCTATTATTTGCTAGGCAATGTTCTAGGCACGGAGGATACAGCAATAAACAAACCATATAAAAAATCCTTGCCGTTGCGGATCTTATATTCTAGTGAGGAAAGACATATGATATATAACATACCTATGGGAAATGTACAGTTTGTTAAAGGGTGATTAGTGTTAAGGATAAAAGCAAAATAAGGAAGGAGGGTATAGGGTATAGGGTATAGGAGGGAATTGCAATTATATGTAAGGTGGCCGAGGAAGGCTTTATTGAAACAATGACTATGTGTAAAGATCTTGAGAGAGTGACAGAGCAAGCCACAGGTACGTCTGCCGATGAAGGCACCAGGCAGAAGGTGCTGCAAACAAAAAGGCCCGCAGGTAGGTCCAATTAGAAATATTATGTAAGGAAAATCCCATCTACAATAAACAAACAAAAAGATAAAATACCTAAGAATAAATACTAAAAGTGTGGAGGATCTATATGAAGAAGAGGTTAATACTGTATCAAGAAATAAAAGAAGATCTAAGTAAATAGTAAGTGTATCCATCAGGGTTCGATAAAGCACAGCCACTATGAGTGTTATGAAAAAAGGAGCTGATTGTAGAATTAGACCTTACTCACTTCCGGAAGGAACTGGAAAAGTAAAGGCCCGAAACGGGGAATTTTAGGATTAGAAAAAAGTCACTCACCGGCTCTCCTGAAGCACTAGCCTGGGTGGGAAACCAGAGCTTTCAGGGCAATTGGGAAGCAAGGCACGTGCAGCTGCCAAAAGTGGACCATAAAGGGAGCCCACCACATCGGCCTATGGAAGGCTGTTGCTTCTGCATAGCTCTCCTCTGTGAGCTCACAGCCAAACGTCTGCTGGTGGGACTGGGGTTGCTCTTGGTCAGCTGGGCCAAAGAACAACCAAATCAATGCAAGAAAACTATTGAGAAACAGATCTAAATATATATGGAAATTTTAAGATAAAAGTGGCAAATCAATTCAGTAAGGAAAAATAAATTTTTTAAAAGGTATTGGAACATGTTTGAGGAAGACCTCAAAGCGCAGGACAGAAAACCTAGAAGCCAAAAAAGAAAAGTGTGATAAAAATGACTACATTAAAATTAAAAGTGTTTTAAATAGAAAAAATATATAATAAAGTTGAAAGACCCACGGTAAATAGTGGAAAGCATATGTGCACAAAGGCTAACTTTTCTTTTATTTGAAAAGAACTCATACTTTAAAAAAAGAAAAAAGAAAAAGAACTCATACAAATTTTCAAAAGGAAAAGATCAGCAATGCAATGGAAAAATGGAGATAGACAGTTTACCAACTGCATATTAAAAGCCAATAAATTATTTGAAAAGATGTTCAATCTCATTAGTCATCAAAGAAATGCATGTGAAAACAATAGTGAAATGTTGTTTTGCAGTCCAAGGAGCAAAATTTAGAGACCTTGATAACATCCAATACTGACAAGGGAGGGGAAAGAGGCACGTCATACCCCCAATCTCTGTGGTCACTTAAACCTTGCACATAAGTGTCTCCTCTGGGTTGGTTTCTCTTCCCTTTACCTTTTCATTCAAAGCATGAATTTAGTTCTTTCCCTTTTTAATCCAAAGAGGAGCTAAGACTAGAATGTGCTGTTAAAGTTTGAGTGATGGAGGAATAAAACAAATGATTTTGGAGAGTGACTTTAGGGGCTACGGAACGTGGTTACTCATGACTTGACTCTACTCCTAAATTCCCATTTTACTCATAAATGTCTTCCACAAGACAGAGGCAACCTTGTCCCTCATAATCCAAAATCTCTAGTTCTCTCCCATCCTGAGTTTCATAAAAGCTTTAGCTTCCCTTACACCAGTCTAGGGTACACTCATTTTGTGCCCCAAGATGACTGATGGTGGGAAGATTAATTTTTTTCAGTAGACAAAACCACAATAGTCAACAGTATACAAGCATATTTCTCAGAATCTGTTGAATAGCATCATGTGAGAGTTACTAATGGTTCCTTTAAATCCATAGTTAAGAAAAAATTTTTTTCTTTAACTCTTCAAGCACATAACTGTCCATCTCAAAATATATCCAATTCACAGTACTAAAACGAACTTTTTAAGTAAAACTCGTAATTATAACATCTGAAGTCAGATTCATAGTGACTTTAAGTTCTTGTCCAGAATTCTAGATGAGTACTTGCCTTACACTCACTCTAGGAGTGAAGTCAAATCAAAGTTGCTCTCAGTATGAGCAAGTAGCTCCACCACCTTCAGTAACCAAAAATGGAGGACTCTCCAAAGGGCAATCATCTCAATAAAAGACAATTGAAAATTCCATCTTCATCAAACATTCAGCTTCATATACATTCAAATTTTCTATGCCATGTGTATATTATTTCTATATTTAGAGCAAATTAATGAATGTCCTTTAAAATAATCCATTAGTCATTTGGGTTCAAGGACAAAGCCTATCTCCATGAGTGTAATCATTTTAAAAAACTATCCATCCTCTACAGAATTAATTATAGACAAACTTGGGACTTGATTAAGGTTTAACTTGGGTTCACTTTGCTTCTTCTTTGAGTCTCTTCAGCCATTCTTCCAGAAGCATATCTTCTTTCTCATTCTTAACTACTCACTAAGCTGTTACGCTAACTCAGGTATAACCCAGAGCCTTCTCTATTGTGCTACTACTAGATTTCTTCTACTCAATAGTTATTATTTAAATCAAAAATAAAAAATGACACTAAAATTTTCCAAAGCCATTTTCCTCATGACTTCAGACATTATGCAGGAGAAGAGACATTTGTGATGCTGCAAATGTCAGCATTTAGTCTTTTAGTAAGCTCTCTCCATCCCTCACCCTCCATTTTCTTCTTCTATTGCTACATATAGATTGAAAAGAGAATGCTCTTATTTTATTCAGAATTCAAGAGCAAAAAAGAAAAAAAAAAAAAAACAAAGGATCTCATTTTGAAAGAATGCACTCATATTGCAAATCAGGCAATCAAAACAGCTGTAAAGAAAATCTCAGAACATGGAAATTAAGACCCATCCCACATTTTTCATAGCCCACAGCTGGCAATTAGGAAGCTTAAGGTGAGCTTTGTGACATATTTTCATAAATCTTTACAAATAAACTGTCTCAACTCAGCTCATACCATTTTTTCTTCTTTTTTTTTCACATGAAGGTTTTTCTACTTCGGTTTGTTTTCAAAATAAAGAACTATTTACTTTAGTCATCAACAGATACACCCTGTTAAGAATCACAGATGGAATACAATCTGTTTAGCTTAACCGAAGGCTGAACCTTGTTCATAAGATTTCAGACACTGTTTTATTTACCTTCCTAAACATTATCCCTTACCCACAATTCAAAGAAAAGTACACACACCCACAGTAATCTTTCTGTGGAGGTTTCTCTTTAATGATCTAGAAGAGAAATTTCATGTGGGGGTATAAAAGAGAGGAAAACATTTGGCAAAAGTTTGAAAGCATGTGCTAATAGCTTCAAAGATACAGAAGATTAGATTAGGAAGTTTGCCTAATGTTTGAAAAATAAGGTAGTGCATTAATTAAGGAAATTTTATTTTATTTAGAAGAGATTTCTTCCTTAAACATGCTTATTGCAACTGCAGTTCCTAAAGTAGCTGTGCTATGACATGGAATCTTTTGTCTTCTTCACAGTATCTTTGAATAGATTTTGCATCTTTATAGTTACCACAACAGGCAGCCTTTAAGATGACCCCACAGATCCCTGCTTCCTGGTACTTCCCAAGTGATCACTTTCTTTCAGTAACTGGCTTCTAACCAACAGAAACAGCTATGTGTAGGAGATGTCACATCTGTAATTAGGTTACAGAAAACTGTGCCTTACCCTTTGCTTATAGACTATCTCTATAGCTGGTTTTGATGAAGAAAGCAGCCACATTACAGAGGCCCATGTTGCAAGGAATTGAGAGTGGCCCCTGGCCAATTGCCACCTAAGAATGGAGCCACTCCAGTCCAACAGCCCTCAGGCAACTGAATCTTGCCAACAATCACATAAATGAGCTGGAATTGAATACTTCCCCACTTGAGCCTTCACGTGAGACCCCAGCACTGGGAGACCCCTTGATTGCAGGCTTGAGAAAGACCATGAAACAGAGGACCTAGCTAAGCCATGCCCAGATTCTTGACCCAAAGAATCTGTGAGGTAATAAATGTATGTTGTTTTAAGCCATTACATTTTGTGATAATTTATTAACGATGGGGCTGAGAACACACCGCCCCAAAATATTGCACCTTGGCATGCTGAGTATTTTAAGCTGAAGAAATTTAAGAAAAGAACAGAAGCAGGAACGTCCCTCTGATCTTCTCTTGCCATTCTTCCCTGATATAGGCCATAAAAGAATTTTCTGACCTTCCACTAAAGTAGGTCTCTCATTCCAGAGAGGTCCTCCCCATACCAGAAGGAAAGGAATGAAGATACAGAAACCAAGAAGAATCTGAACAAACAGGCCTTGCAAAGTGCTCTCCCCCCTCCACCACCACCAGTTTATCACATTAGATCATATCCTTTGTTTTTTAACCATGCTTTTATGAGACTGTCCATAAAAATATGAAGATTCCCCTGTTTCTTTGGGTCTTCATTTCTGAAGGCTGTCATGTCATGTAAAACTTATTTAAATAAGCTTGTATGCTTTTCTCTTGTTAATCTGTCTTTCATTATACATGTCACAGTCATGAACCTTGCAATGGGTGAGAAAAGAAATCTCCTGTCTCCTACAAAAATAGCTAACTAATACAAGTACTATTTGCCATTTTGGAAATGTCCATCATACCCACTATTTTCTATAGACATATGCTTGTGAAATAACTAATCAAAATTCTCCCTACTCCACTGTTTTTACATTTTAGTTGTAGATACAACAGGACTCAGTAGAACTAATAATGACCAGAAGACTAATAATGACCAAAAGAATTAGAGTCTGGGAGATCTGACTCAGAGTGTAGGCAGGAGTATTTGTATTTCGGGGTACCAATGGGAATAATTATTTTAGGGAAGACGTCCTACCCAATCTTGCTCTATCCAATACCTCTGCCATCTTGTTTTAATGTCTGGAAATTTACACTTACAACTTCTTTTGGCTTCAATTATTATGTCCCCATTTAAAATGAAACTATCTGAAGGAGGTAATTTAGGTACAATGTTTTCAATTTACATCTTTATCTGAGTATGAGTACATGGGAGAGAAGGGACAACTTTCCCTTTGCCCCTGGAAGGTTCACTGAAAGATCAACTCACAACAAGGCAGATTAATAAGAGAAAGAGATTACAAATGTTATTTTTGATGCTCATGGGGAGAATCACAGAGCGATTAACCAACATCCCAGTGGGATCCAGAAGTTTATATACCTTCATTTAAGAGGGGAGGAGGAGATGAAGAATACAGGTTGAGGGGCAATAAATCATGACAAAGGAGGATGAATAGATATTTAGGAGAATGAATGGATGGGGAAAACAGATTGACCTATAAATGATTCTCTTTGGAAATCAAATTAACCTGAGAGACAGGTATTATTTTTAATATGGGTTGGGCCATGTCTGGTTACATTCTTGATCTTCTTTCCTGCAACAGATATTGAAATAACAGGGAGGGGACAAAAAGACACTTCTTTTCCTAGGTGGGTCTGGATCTCAGGAAGATAAAGAAATTTCAAAGATTTGGGGAGATGCTAATGGTATGGAGGGGGGAGGTCAGAAAGACCTTGAGGCTTTTTCTATCAGTGCAGTATGTTGAAATACCATATTTTGGGGTAAAAATATTTCTAATTTTCTTCAAGTATATGAGTCAGTTGTTTAGTTTTGGACTTTTCTGAAAGCAGGTTTTTATAAGGAGACAAAATTGGGTCCCTCAATGGGAAAAGTTGTAAGGTATAAATTCAGAAATCAATTTCAAAATCTTCTCATGTGCTGGCACTACCTGATTCAACACCAAGAGAAATGACACTCAGGAGATACATAAAAACCCATATCCCCCCTTTTGGTACCTCTTTGCCATATCTTTTTACTATGCTTATCATACACAACTGAATTGGATTGACAGACATTGCAGAATCAGGCTTATATGCTAATTCTCCTTGGTTCCATAAATGAAAGGTATAAACAGTTATATCAAGGATGAGAGATAATATTGGGGTTAATTTTGTTGCAGAAGTTCTTTTTTTTTTTTTTTTTTTTTGAGACAGAGTCTCACTCTGTTGCCCAGGCTACAGTGCCGTGGTGTCAGCCTAGCTCACAGCAACCTCAGACTCCTGGGCTCAAGCAATCCTTCTGCCTCAGCCTCCCGAGTAGCTGGGACTACAGGCATGCACCACCATGCCCGGCTAATTTTTTTCTGTATATTTTTAGTTGTCCGATTAATTTCTTTCTATTTTTAGTAGAGACGAGGTCTCGCTCTTGCTCAGGCTGGTCTCGAACACCTGAGCTCAAACAATCCACTCGTCTCGGCCTCCCAGAGTGCTAGGACTACAGACATGAGCCACCTCGCCCACCTCACCCGGCCAGAAGTTCTTATCTGAGACCTTAACACCACCACCACCACCACCACAAGCCCAGAGTGAATGTGGATATGGGGTGGGAGGTTGTTTGCTTGTTTGTCTGAACAATGGCTGGGCCATAGCAATCTCTGAGGTACCTCAGGTACCTTAGTACCCTTCTCTGCACTGGCCTTTGTCAGGGTCCCTCAGTCAACACTGATGGGTACAACAAACTTTGAATCTTGGGAGGAAGGTAGGATATCTTGATCCATTTCCTCCCAGAAGGATCCCAACAAATGTGTCCACCCCTGCTCCAGCATCAGGGCCAAGGGAAAGCTTCCCTTTAACCCCCTGAAGGTTTGCTGAAAAATCAACTCACAAAAGGAGATTAATAGGATAGGTGAAACGGCCTGTACATTCATTGATGTGCACACAGGCGAGAACCACAGAGTGATTACCCGATACTCCAGTGGGGCTCAGATACTGATATAGTTTTATTTCAGAAGGCATGGGGGAGATGGGGAATATAGGTAATTCTGTTGAGGGGCAACAAAGGATTACTAGGGAGAATGAATAGATCAGGAAACAGAGATTAACTTGTAAATTGTTCTCTTTAGAAATTGAAAGAGCCTGAGAGACAGACATTATCTTGTGAAAGGATCTGTTCAGCAGTGGTTACTTTCTTGGTCTTCTTTTCAGCAATAGATAATGAGATAGCAGGGAGGGGAAGGAACAATTGCTTTCCTTGGTGGCTCCAGTCTTTATGTAGATATAGGAAAAGTCTCTTCCAGCACTCTGTTGATCTCTCAGGGCCTTCAATTCAAAATACTCATTATACCAGGGAGCCATATTTTGAGGTGAAGTTCCCTTCACCAGCAAACTTCAAGTTCCATTTATCAATAGTTTCGTTTCTCAAACAAAAAAGAGAAGTTTAAGTTTCTCCTCACTTAACACCCCAGAGCATAAATAAGTAATTATACTACATTACAATAAATTCTATGGAGTGTTTTCATACTAGGTGCAGGAGTTATAATATAACCACAAAAATAATGATGGGCAAGATTTAGTACGGACTTTGGTAATATATTTTATGTGCCTGGCATTCAGCTAAATGTTTTATGTACATCTGTTTTAATGTCGCTGAATGCAGGTTTGGCTACCCACCACCCAAGAAGCAAACAGGAGAGGCAAGTGTTGGTGAAGAAAAGGTGGTTTATTTAAGTGCCAGCAGCCTGAGGAGATAGGGCAAACTATTGCTTCAAAGACCATCTCAGCTTTCTCTGCTTAGCGAGAAATTTATAAATGGAAGAGGTAAAGGAGGTTGGTGGCAGAAAGCAAGCTTTGTGTAAGTCATCATGACTTTCTCGGTGGCTATCAGCAAACAATAGATCATCTGGTAGATCTTGTCATCAGCTGTCTGTGGTTGGCCTATTCCAGACTCTTGATCTGTTTTTTCTCAAGGTCATTTTCTAAACTTGTACCAAGCAGCTGTATAAGCCAGCAGCAGGTTAATTCTAAACTTTCAAGACAGAACAAGTCGAAAGCGTACTGGCAACAAATTGGCTTCATCGGGTCAAGATCTGGTTCCCTCACTGGGAGTTGAACTTAGGCCATGGAGCTGCACCAAATCCTAACCACTAGACCATAGTAGGTCGGCAATTTGTCCTCAGTTCTTGGTGTGCTCTAACAAGAATGGCAAGACGCACTGATAGCAAAGCAAGCCAGAAGCAGAGTTTATTGAGCAAAAGCAAGATATGTTCGCCACAGACAGCGAGCGGGCCCCTGTTGCTACAGAAGGCTCCGACTTTTAACTACAGTTTTCATTTTATATCATCTGGATTGGATCCTCTCCGGCAAGCATGGCTCATGTGTCACCTTGATGGACAGCTGTTAGTTGTATAACCTGAATCTTACTATGCATGAGGATTTCCCATGAGTCTTCCTAAAAGCCCACTCAGCTTGTGGGGGAGAGCAAAACCCACAATGTAGATTTATGCTAATGACATGATAATTGGCCCGAGGTTACTTTTGGTCATTTTCCAGACCCTACTGCACTTGCACTGCTTAGCTTTCTAGGAATTTCTTCTTCCAGGAATCCTGGCATTTATGGGTTAACTTTTAGGTTAGCGTGCTGAGTTCGAGTTAGCAGTGTACTCCCCCTCCCTCTGGCTGTGACACTCATCCCTGTCCCTGGGAGAGCCAGAGGCCTCTCACTGTCTACCTAACAGCTCCCCTTTAGCTAGCCTAGTGTTATAGTCTCAGTGGCCTTTGGGATGCACTTAGATTAATACTCATCCCAGTTCTATGTGAGGAAAACTATTAGGATTCCCATTTTACAAACAAACAAACAAAACCTCAATCTTAGATAAGATAAATAACTTGCGAAGTAAAGCATTACAGATTTTGTTTCCCAAGAAAACTCTGAGATGGAGATTGGCATGCCGGAGGTTAGTAGGAAGTAGAGTACTCTTGGGATCAATCCCTAAGGAAGGGAGGTGAAAGAGGCAGGATGAGGAAGGAGGAGAAGTTGGGCTGCGATGCAGCCTTAGTGCAGGCCTCAGCCAATCCCCTGGGAGACTATGACGCTGGGATGGCCCTTCAGAACGGACTGAGTTGGGGCAAGGGAGCACTTCAACCAGTCATTGGATAGAGGCTACCTAGGAAGGCGATACAACCTTGAGCAAGGTTGATCTCTCTGGCTGAGGCAATTCCTGAAGGGAACTGGCAGATGAGCACTTTCTGCCCCTCCTAGCAGCTGAGAAAATAAGTCCTTCATCCCTGCAGTAGCAGTGGAATCTGGGCAGCACATCCCAGCACCCACCACATACAGCTACCTACAGTTTAAGTTTATTGCTCTAGGATGTTGAAAAATTGCTGTTAGGAAGAAAATTTTTCTCTTTTGTTTAGAAGAGCCTCTTTGGTAATGAACCCCCTCTAAACACCTGTAAATGAAAAATAAGACAAAGAAAGCACTACATTGCCCCACATAATACAGATGCAAGGCTGTGGGATTGTCTCTTGGAAGCTTGGGTGTTGTCAGGGCCCTGGAGATTCAGAGAAGAGGAAGAGGAGAAAGATCCCACCTGTTAAGTCTGTCTCAGTATTCCCTGGTTCTTTGTTCCCAGTGTCAAGAGTGAGTACTGGTACCGAATTGAGCTGATGACAGAGTGATCATAAATACAAAGCAATCCCACACAAATAGTTTATTACAGAAAAGAAAGAAACTATACAAAATGAAAGTAAAAGAAAGAAAGCTACCCAAAGTGAAATTACGTTCCAGAAAGAGAAAGGAGTCAGTTTCCATGAGTGGAGAAAAACGGTGAGGATTCCCAGGTGGTTTCCTTTTATCGGCCTGGTCTGGGGGCGGGGGAGGCCATATGGATGGGGGTTACAGCAGGTGCAGGATATTACCAAATGATTATCACATGTTCTATGCTTTCCTGTAGTCCCTTCCCTCGATTGGTCCCAGGCTTCTCTGCCCCTAGAAACCACCCGTCCTCACCTACACCTACCAGCTGCAAATTTGATCCCTACCTAACATAGCAGCACAGCAGCAGGTGACAGCTGGGGGTATGGATTGCCTGTGAGAGGCTCCTACATGGCATTGACCAAGAATTTAAGACATCAAATATTTAATTTTAGGTTTTTAGTATTCTAATATACTGTTTGGTGATCCCCCTCTGCTATTCTGAAAACATCAGTAAATGTTTTTCGTACAACATATCTTTGTTAAAGAAGCTGTGGAGGACTATGGAAGAAGCTAGTCCATCCCTATGGAGAAGCAGGGAAGCAAGCTGGATAACCACAAACTCGAGAAGCAGAAGGTTCGAAGCCTCCCTAAGAATCCTTGGAAATGTTGGAAAGGGCTCTGAACCTCGTACTGCATGTGGGATGGGGATCTAGCCGATGTATTTGGTTATTACAAGAAAGGATGATCCTCAGAAAACTGGAGGGTTTTGGAATATCTAGTTTATACTTTCACAAAATAAACTATGGTAAACATTGCTTGGGAAAGTCACGGAAGTGCTTCAGAGAGGAAAAAGACAAATGAACTAGGAATTGGAGGAGGGGTAGTAGATTTTAGGTGGACAGAGATAGAGCAGCTGGGATAAAAATGCCTCCCAGGCTATGGGAACAACATGGGTAAAGGCTGGAGCTATAATAGAAACAATGCCAAAAACTCCAGTAAATCCAAAATAGAAAGCATCAAAAACGGAAAAGAGAGATGACTCGGGGCTTTATGTGCCACATTGCAGAGCTTGGATTTTACTGTAGAAGCTCCTGCTTCTCAACTAATTTATGTCTACCCCACTGGAATACATCAGTGGGACAGGACTTCTAGAAAAACACAAATAAATGAGGCTCATCTTTCTAGATCATAAATTTTACATAAATATTTGAGGGGAACGACATTCTTTTTAGATTAAAACAAACATGGCAGTGTTTTGCAGTAGAATACAACATTTGCATAATTTTTTAAATAAAAAATAAGGTTTCAAATAGATTTCCTGATTGATTCAGGCACCTTTTACAACATTCTCTTCCCTCTGTTATGAGAAAAACTTTAATGAAACTCTAATGTAGGTACTGAGAGATTTCAAGCAGGAAAGTAAAGTGATCATTAATTACATTTACCTTTATATTGTCCACATTTCATGTGTTTTAATGGTATATCTCCCCTCTCCCAAATTTTGTTATAGTTTATAACTTGGAAAGAATATGAAGAAAGAGAGACGTGACAGGAAAAAGATGGAGAGAGAGAGCATGTGGCTGGGTCTCATGGGTTATCTGTCCCTTGGTGAAGTTTCCAGTAGGTTTGTCCTTGGTTGATTTGGTCCGCAGCTTTGCTGCCTGATGATCTGGGTTTTATCAGGCTACTACTTCAACTATATTGAGCAGATCCTTGGGAACTGAGTCACACTAACTAAACCAAAAGATTTTTTACAAACCTATTGACAATATGTATTAGTCTGCTTGGGCTGCCATAACAAAATACTATAGACCAGGTGGATTAAACAATAGAAATTTTTATTTTCTCACAGTTCTGAAGGCTGGAAGTCTAAGATCAGGGTTTCAGCATGGTTCTGTGAGGGCTGTCTTTCTGCAGGTGGCCACTTCTCATTATGTCCTCACATGGTCTTTCTTTGGTGTGTCACTTGGGGGGAGAGAGAGAGAGAGAGAGAGAGAGAGAGAGAGAGAGAGAGAAAGAGAGAGAGATTGCTCTCCCTTCCTCTTCTAAGATCACTAATCCTCGATATGAGGGCCCCACCCTCATGACCTAATCTAAACCTAATTATTTCCCAAAGGCCTCATCTTCAAATACCATCACATTGAGAGTTAAGGCTTAAACATATGAATTTGAGGGGTATGAGACCCAAACATACAGTCTGTAACACAATATATTCAACACAAAGGAGGAATGTATTCTCTTAGTGACTGAGATTCTTGTGTCATTTCTTATATTAATATTTGTGGAGTTCTCCAAATTAAGATGTATAAAGATTATTCTTTACATCAGCCCATGAACATTGTTTCTTCTTCTCAGAAACAGGATTATTAACACCGTAACTATTGTTCTTAGGCAAAGTAGACCCACAGTTATTGTCCTGTCCTATAAGATGTCTACATGTTTGCTCAGAATGAAGATGAATAACACACAAATTCCTGCCTGAATTGCCTTGTTTAAAATCCTAATCCCTGAAATATTTTGAAGAAGACTTGGTTTAAATGTCAGTGGACTCTGGGTGAGGTCTGCTGTAGTCTTGCAAAGGGCGAAGCCTAATGGAAGTAGAGAATGGACATGAAACAGAGAGAATGTCCTGAAAAGGGTAAAAATGTTTTCTGTCTCTTCAAAGCCCCCCCACCCTTTTTGAGAACTAAAACCTGCATCTTGCCTCAGGCCAGTTGTCAGGAGGGGCAGGGGAGTGTCCTTTGTTCTTTGAACGACAGGAGATGGCTCAAGGAAATTGTCCAGGTGGAGGCCAGAGATTGTCTGAGCTGAAGATAGGATGAATCAGAAACCAACAACTATAATTGAACAGCAACAGCCTGAAGCCAAACTCTTCCACTTTATAAGCTCTGTATTTCTGCTCACAGTCAAGAAATTGGTACTTTAAGACAGGAGTCTGACAACCTCCTCATTTGCTGGCAAATTAATAAACTTCTCTTTCCTTCTCCTCAAACCACTTGTCCTTGTTCCTTTGATACAGCCTCAGGGACAAGTGCTGAACTTGCAGTAACATACTGTAATTGTGTAACCAGCTCTATGAACAAATTTCAGTGACCTCTATATGTTTCTTTTTATAATCCTCTCCCTTAACTAACTACTTGAACTTTTGAGTTGTTTCCCAGAAACGGGATTATCTGCAAGACAAAGGAGTTGAGATTCCTAAGGCCCCTGGGCAGAATTCCAAACACCAAGACTTACCTGCCCCCAATGCATGTAGCCTCTTGTTAATTGCACCATGAACTACCCAAAGGCATTGTGTGGTCCCTCCTTAAAAAAAACCATAATTCTCCATTACTGGGGTAGATTGACTTGAGGCAGTTTATCCCATTCTCCCGACAAGACATCTTATGTATTAAAAAATTCCTTTCTTCCTTGGCAATCCTCGTTGTCTCAATAATTGGATCTTTGTGTGATGAGCATCTCGACCTTGACTGAAACCCCTTTGTGGTTTTGACAACAATCACTTCTTCAAAGAAAGATATGGAAGAGAGTCAGGATTACGCCTCCTTTTTTGGAGCTCTAGCTCGGAAATTTCCTACAAAGGCTTAGCTCTTGACTCTGGGCATCTGTCTCTTGTCTACCTATAAATACAAGTGGGCCATGCTAGTTCAAAGCTTCAGACACTCGGGACATGATTTAGACAAAGGATTGAAAAAGCACTGAGGGTATTACAGTTTGGGCATTGTATCTGAAAGGGAATGAAAGAGCTTATGCAAGCTTTCAATCAGTTTCTGTCTCCTTATGTCCTAAAATTTGCTCTTTACAGTAATTTAAAGAATCAGTGTATGCTCCAAGGCAGGCACGAAAGTGGTCACTAATTTTGGTAGCTCCTGATACACCGTGGTTCGCCTGTCCTTGAGAAGACAAATTATGCACCCACACATTTTTGTGGTTAACATAGAATCACCATCAAGGGAATTGGATGGTCTGTGACAAATGTCCCTCAGACTGGGGCAGTGGGGATGACTGTATCTGCTTCACTAGGTAGTTCACCTTTCCAGGTGTGCTAACTACAAGGAGACTCTTCCCCCAGTCAGACCAACACTAACACTCTCTGCTTTTTTGGTTTTCTCTTTCTAAACTGCATAAAGGCTAACCCCTTCTGCTGTGAAATTACTTCAGGAAATTTAGAGCACATATTCTTTTATATTAACTGTATTTTAATGTCTACAGTGAGATTTGGGGAATTCCATGGCCCTATGAACCATCAGGGTGCCATTATTCTGCCCTTTCCTTCAAATCCTGTAGTCTCTGGCTTCTAATGGAGTGGCTGCAGTTTGTGAACTCAAGGGAAGCCAACCTTCTGACTAATGCTGTTTTACAGACTAGACAAAAGTACACAAAACATGATAGTTTCTCAATAATTAAATACCTGGTGATTAATTGATGCTTGATGGGTGATATGAAAAATAGAATTGTCTTTTAGATAAAGCAACCTCATAACAAAATCCTTCAATAATGAAATCCCCTTGGCTAATGCCCAAGAACCTCCTGACACTGAGCAGAGCAAACAGCTTTACTTTGGTCCCAGAATGCTTACTCTGAGATATCTTTGTCCTTCCATACAATTAGCAGCTCTGTAGAAGGGCAATGGAATAACTGTCTGGGTGCCCCTTGACATTGAGAGATCTAAAGAAATTTTTTTTTCTTTTCTCTAAAATCTACTGTGATCAAAGAAGACTTAAGGGTGTCAAGAAGAAAAACAAGCTAACACAATTTGTATTGAATTTTGAAAAATCTTTCCCTGTAGCCATGGGTAACTGGATAAGAAAACACTAAACAAGTCCCTTTGGGGATATTATATGATGGTATTCAATTTTATATCCTGCCTCCCGCATTGGGGATTTCTTCAAGATACGGACAGGCTCTGAGAGGCAGACTTACATAAATAGAAGCATTACTCAGCGATGAGATTACCCTTGGCTATACGGCAAAATTACTTCCAAACAGATCATGGCATTAAAAAAAAAAAAAAAGATTTCTGGTTTCAGTGCTAGAAGAAAGCAGCATAAGTATTTTAAAGGTTACTCATAATGCTCCAAAAAGTCACATATGAAATTATTTCAGATACAGAAGGAAATTGTGATGATGAACGTAACTCCATTTACATTTTGACAGAACCACCAAATAAATTCCCTCCTATACTCGGCACCCTCACTCCCCGACCCAGACATAAGGGTGACACAAGGACTCATACTGGAAGGAGTAGTCTTAATTTCTTGCTACAAGAGATGTGGAAGAGGAACTTTACATGATTAGTTACAATTTTCCTTCACTAGGGAGTAAGTCTCCTGTGTAACTCTAAAATCAGAACTCCCTCTGTTAGCAGGCTATGTACTTAATTAAGGTCTGAGCTGTCAATGTTCAATATGCTAATTATATGCTTAAGAACACTGATTATAATTTTTAATCTATCACTCTGCTGGATATGGTACCTTCTGGATATATAATTACAAAACCAAGGAATCTTAAAATACTCTCAGGTTGCCTTTTCCCAGTCAACTCACATCATTCATGTAGTTAACATAATTTTTGGCTGTATAACCACAAAAACATATTGGGACTTCTTCCCCAATCTATGCCAGAAATTTTCAGACACATCCCTAATTCCTCATCTGAAATAGTCATTTTTTTTGCATCTAAGGAATTCTTCTTTACCATAAGGCAGAATGACGTCCCCAGAGACGTCAGCGCTGCCAATTGAGTTCATCTCTTAGTGAGGATAGAAGGGAGGAGACTGGCCCAGAGACACCAGAAGGTCTTATCTCTAGCCTAGATTGTGACTTCTGGAAATTCCAGGATGCCAGCTCTTACAGTCCCTGGGATTTAAAAACAAGCATAAATGTAAAAATGGCCCTCAGCAGGTTCTACACTTCCTCCCTGGAAATACACATTTCAGACAAGTCAGGATTCCTATACTCATATTAACCGTTTCGTAACACCTCTCCTACCGTGACCATCAATATAGCTTTTTGTTGGAAGAGTCCCACTCGGATCCATGGCCTTGTGCGTCTAGGGAGACAAGCAGAGTGGAGACTGGGCTGACAGCTCAGTCATCATTACCTCTGGACCACTCCGGGACTCCTATCCTCCCACAAACATTCCACAAAGGGAAGGAACATTCTTCTGACTCAAAAAGGCACCAAAGGAGAGCGGGCAGGGACCTGCACCTCAGCCGGGGGTGCAATGGGTGCAGCAGGACTCACCTCAGGCCGCTCAGAGCCTTCCCTGACCGACGTGATGGTGTCCAACCTCCGGGATGGTCCCAGCTGAAGCTTCTGAGGGAAAAGGGAATCTGTCAATCACCAGCAGCCTCCCTGGCCACAATAGCAACAGGGAGCAGGGACCCTCCTATGACCCGCCTTGGAGCTTCCAGAAATTCTCCAAGAAGGGAAGCTTCTGTGCACAGAGGCTCTTGTGTGAGCAGAGGAAGCAGAGGGGCCCTTTGGGTGGGAGAGGGGCCCTTTGGGTAGGCGCGGAGCTGAGGAGGCTGCATTTCTCTTCAGACTGCTGCAGCCTGGGATACTTGGGTTCCAAAAGTGATCACAAAACAGTGTGGAAGGGACTGTAATGGGGATCGGGCTCAAACAACCAGAACACAATACGATGAGGTGAGGAGGAAAAAGGGTCAGGGGAGTCAAGGAAGGCTTGAGAGGAGACGAGGCTGAGGCTGGGGCAGAGAGATGCACAGGCAGAGCTCATCAGACTGACTTGAGGGAAGAGGGCTCCAGGCAGAGAAAACAGCTCACGCCAAGGCCGGAAGGAGCACAACCACAGAGTGAGTTTGGAGAATGGAAGCTAGGGCCGTGGAGCTGGGGCTATGGTGGCCAAATGGGGGAGAGGACAGCTTGGGGGAGCCCTGACAGCCATTCCCTAAACCCTGGACTTTTCTGTGAGAGGCAGGAAGCCACTAAGTGCTGGCTCCGCCCCAGGAGACATGCATTTGGGAAAGACTGCAGGGGCAGCATGTGGAGGACAGATTGGGGAGTGCAGGACTGCAGTCAGGGAGCTTGTTCCACTGTCCAGGGAAGAGAGGACGGGGTCTTTGCTGAGGCAGTGACAGCAGGGATGGAGAGAAGAGGGCCATGGAAGAAAACATCTTCAAAGCAAGAAAGATCAAAACGCCATCTTACCTCGGTAAAATACTTGATGGTTTCTGCACTCATATCCAGCCCAACTAATCTTCGCACAAACCCACCTAGGCAAGTAGAGCCAATAGTGCTTTACTTCCAGATAAAGGAACAGACTTCAGGTGGTTGACTCAGAGGCTGGGCGTTCACTCGCAGGGAGACTCCACATGCCAGGCCCATGCTCTGCCCACTAGTCCTCAATGCTTGGCACTAACAAGCTCCCGTTTTGCAAAGCTGCTAACAGTACTCAGAAAAAACGTGTAATTTGAGAGAAATCCCACTGGCAAGGAGACCAAGACAAGGAAGAGGAATTCCCAAGGAAAGATTAGTTCTTTTTAATGGTCAGAAAACAACACCAGTCTGAGAGCCATTTTTCAACAGTTAAATAACAAAAAAATTACATGAAAGGTCTAATTTTATTTTGAGAGTTTTAAAAATATTTTATATTTTCTTTTCTAAATTTTAATAGCTAGGGCCTATTTTTACCCAAATATGATTTGGAGAATTATATTACTTGGGGGTAGTAAGAGGTTTAATGTGTCTCACAGATACATAATTAATCAATTAATCCTTAAATTCTAAAAGAGAGAATCTACATACCTGTATCTCTTTGGAACAAGTAATATTAAGATAGTTAAATACATTAATATAAGTGGTCTGTCGACCTAAAATTTGCATACACTGTAATGAAATGATCCTGTATTCTGCCAGTTAACTGAATATGGTTTATGTGGAAAACATCCAGAGAAAGCATGACAAATAGGAGTAAACATTAAAGATTTTTATAGCAAACATATGATCTTTGAAGAAGAAAATCTCCTACTCCCTTGGCAGTGACCGAAAAAGGAAAAGTGTAGGGGCATTTTCTTCAAAGGAGAACTCCAGGTGACTGCTCTAATGTGGTCAGCAGTGACTCATTGAGTCCTAGAGAATTATCCAGCCAGAGCTGAGCTAACTAGTAACACGTTTCTTTATCCACAGTTTGAGATCCTCAGTCATAAGGTCATTAGTGAAAGAAAAGCATGAGAAGGTACCTGGGTAACAGCTGAGAGATGGTATCTGTCAGCAGCTGGTTGCTGTCAAACTGGAAACCGGATATAAGACAAATCTTTTCCCAAGCACTGGCCAAATTCTTTTATCTTGCCCAAACACTATGGAATTGACCATCACAATACATAAATGTGAATTCCGGATACCCTCGCCAAATCTGTTCTTCCTCTCATCCTTCTCACCTTGATAAATGTCACTTTGATTGCCCTGGGGTTCATGTCTGTAAGCATCCATGAAGGGATGCTTCACATTCAATCCATCACCACGTCTCAAACCATCCAGTAATCTCAAACCACTCCTGTCACCCTAGATCATGACATCACATCATCATATTAACTGGGGAGATGCAAATGCTTCGCTTCTACTGCCCACCTTCCACTCTTACCTTCTCTCCCGTTCCCCATACAACAGCTAGAATGATTTTTAAAAGCAAATTCGAAATTAAAATCTCTCGGAGGTGTCCCTTTGCTCCTAAGATAAAACCCACATACTGTAGCGTGTCCTGTGCTAAGTCCTACAAGTGATCCGGCCCCAGCTCCTTCTCTGCCTGACCTCACATCTCTCTTCCCTGCAGGCATTACTCTGCAGAGATACTACCTTTCAGTCCATAAATCTACCAATCAATTTCCCACCTCAGTGTCTTAGCACATGCCTGGAATGCTCTGGTCCCTGGTCTTCAGCTGACTAATTCCTACCTCTTATAGAAGGTAACTAAACTAAAATATCCAGCTTTTCCTAGCCAATCGATCTAAACTACTGCATTCTTTCTCAATACACCATGTGCTTCTCCTTCTTGGCACTTACAGCAATTTGAATGTACCACATTCATTGTGTGTTTACTTTTTTAATGTCGAGTCTTCCACTATAGTGTAGTATCTGTAGAGAAGACAGCAGGTGTGTCTTTCTAGTTCACCTCTGATTACCAAGAACCTAGCACATTGTCTAACACATAGTAGGTACTCAATAGCTATTTGTTGACTGTGTGAATGAGATCAATGGAAACCATGGCTTAGGGATATTTTTGATCTATAGAGAGTTTTCATTTTAAAAGCCTTAGTATTTAATTCCACTTTTTAAAAGATTAGCAGAATACAGAGAAATATTACACAGTTGGGTTAACCAGCCTTGCATTCAAATACTACAGTACCATTTGGTAACTACGACTTGGAGAAATTTCCTCCCTCTCTGCATGTTGGGTTTTCTAACTTGTATAACAGGAAAGATGTGGCCTATCTTACGGTTGAAGGTACTTTCTATTTTTCTCTATAACTTTATTGTACTTTCCAATTTTTTACTGTCATAATCAGGAAAGCTCAATAAGTATTTTAGAAAATGCCTATTGAAAAGTTATTGTGAAGATTGTTATTATCTAATAACTTGCAATTCGGATACTGTATTAATTATCTATGCTGAATAATAAACCACTCCAAAATTTGGTGACTTAAAACAACAACAATAGTGATTATTTCTCTGTGGCTCTGGAATTCAGGAGTGGCACAGCTGGGTAGATCTCTCATGAGGCAGCAGTCAGATGCCTCCAGGGCTGCAGTCATCTGCAGTCTACTGACTGGGGGCTGAAGGATGGACTTCCAAGGTGGCTGACTCACATGGCTGGCAAGTTTGTGCTGGTTGTCGGTTGGGGGTCTCAGTTCCTCTTCTTGTTGAGCTATGCGAGTGCCTTCACAGACTGGTAGCTGGCAAGGAATCCAAGAGACCAAAGCAGAAGCTGCAATGCCTCTTACAAGCCAGCCTTGGAAGTTACCCATCCACTTCCGCACTATTCTATGCGTCACAGAGTCAAAGCTGATTCACTGTGAGAGGAGACCGCGGAAGGGCCTGCATACTGGGAGGCACTGCTCATTGGGGTGTTTGGGAAGCTAACTACCACAGAAAGGAAATCTCACACTTTCATTTTTCTCTTTACCTGCTACCCATGAACTCCCACCACTGTGTGTAATATTGGCAGTTGTTAATTGTGCTGTTTGGGTTTTTTCTTCTTTTTAGTACTACCTAAACTCTTCTTATACTGCCTCTGACAGAGCAAAATGTATGCCTTTTGTATATTTTCAAACATATGTCTGGCTCAATGTCATTCACTTTAGAAAATGGTTTCTCATTTAATGTGTTTAATTTGCTTTATCTAACTCTCAGCATGCCACCATCTTTGTTCACATTAGAACATAACAGTTAAAGCAAATTCATCATTTGGTGATGATGATGTTGGGAATGAGTACTCCTCACAGATCACTACTAACTGCTTTCAATCCAGACAAAGGTAATTTAACAAATAATACGTTTGTAACTGCTATTTGGATGTGGAAGCTGAAAAGGAGAATGCATATGCCTCATACAGAAAAGCCAAGTGCTGTCTAGAAGTCTTATGTCTAGTCCCATATCCAGCAACATGTCATTGACTAAAATTGACTCAAGTGTTCCACTTCTTATTTATCCCCCTTACTAAATAAGATTGATAATACTAGTCCTCACCTTTCAAGCACAAATAGGAGTGTCTGTAAGCTAAACACATGAAACATTAGATTGCCTCTGGGGACAGGAGATTACTATCTGGGGTAAGAATTAAGTAGGGTATATTCATTGTATACTCTTTCATATCATCTGGATTTTAAACTATTAAATGTACTCTCTAGTCAACATCAAAAAAATTTTTAGTTAAAATGATTGGAACAACTCAACTGTCCATCAATAGGAGACCAGGTTAAATGGAGCATGGTCCATCCAGAAAATGGAGTAGTCCTATTCAGTTAAAAATGGAATGAGATAAGGATATATATTGCATACACTACCATGAAATAATCTCCAGGATATATTGTTAAGTGAAAAAGCAAGGTGTAGAAAAGGGTGCTTAAGTAAAAATGCTACTATTTATCTAAGAATGGGAAATATATGTGTATATATATAGATATATATATGTGTGTGTGTGTGTGTGTGTGTGTGTGTGTACATATGCCTTAATGAGAAAGCAAGGGAAGGATACCATAATATTTTAAAATAAATGGTTTAAAATTATAATTTAAAAATCCTATGTGGGAGGGAGGACATAGTGTGAAGGTGACAGAGAAGGAAGCTCAACTTCTTTGAGTAGTTGTAGATTTGACTTTGAAACCATATAAATATTTTGTATAATTATAAAACAAAATTTAAATTTAAAAACTAGTCTCTAAAACTTGAAAGTGAAATGGAACGAATGAACTTCACTCTGTGTGCAGTTGGTGGTACAACCACAGAGTTAGGACTCCTTCCAGTGACTTCCAAATAGGAATTTCCCACTATTGGGCTGGAGCCAGCGAGCACCAGCTCTCAGGAGCTGATTTTGTGTATCTCTTCCCAACTCTGTATTCAGTGACACTAAGTTGGTAGCTTGAAAGTGGCCACAGTTGGGGTATTTACACCATGGAAATTAGCAAATGTTACAAATCAGGTTTTTGTTTACTTTGGTTTTGTTGTTCTGTTATTTGTTTGTTTTCAGAGTACCAGTCGTAAAACATTTTCCAAAACAGCACTGAATTTAACTGTACATACCTGAGGACAAAAATAATTACAAAACAAAAGTACCACAAATTAGCTTCCATAATCATAGTGTTGGTAGTAGTGCTGGAATTGTTATTCTGATATTGTTTTGTACATATTATGGGATAAAGAAATAAGTAATTATGTGCTATTGTTAAGAACTGGGATTTTGAGAGTGAGAGAAAGAAGATACAAATGTAAAAAGACGTTAAGTGAAAACCTTAGTCCTGAATTTCAATTGGAAGCATCAGTATGAACACATAATGTACATTATTAATATTTTGCCTAACATAATTGTGGGAATGGAATCAGCAAAGTCCAAACTGTGGGAACACTAGGACAACCTACACAATTTCTTCAACAAAAACAAAAGAAAAATCAAAACTAATGGAGGAGAGTATCTATTGATTAAAAGAGACTTAGATGTTTAATCAATCTCATTTTGTCGACCCTTTTGGATCCTAATTGATTTATTTATTTTTTTAAAAAGGGAAAGTTAGAGAAAGCATATATGAGAGAGAGAGAGCATTCCTAAGACAATTAAGCAAACATGAAGACTAACTGAATATCTGATGTTATTTTGGAATTTCTGTTGAGGGATTTGGAGGGTTATTGTTGTGTATTATTGTATGTATTGTGGTTATGTTTTAATAGCAAAGTCCTTGTCTTTTAGAAATGCATCCTGAAATATTTGCACATGAAATTATTAACAGTATAACATGTTTAGGGTTTGCCTCAAAATAATCAGTATGGGGGAATGAGAGGAACTATAAAAAAATTGGTCATAAACCGATCATTGTTGAAGCTTAGTGATGGATACATGGGAGTTCAATATATTATTTGTCTACTTTTGTGTATATTGAAATTTTTTAACAAAAATTTTTTTAAAGATTAAGATTCCTACACCCTCTATGTCTGCTAGATTTTGCATCCCCTGAGTTTCTTTAAAAATATAAACTTATTTTCGATTGAGTTTCTATGGGTATTTTTTTTTACTATCATCATCTACTAAAAATCATTTACTAAGTATTTCATGTGTGGACCTCAATTTAACAAAATTCACGTCACCAAAGCATAGACATAAAACCATATGGAATTAGTTAGAAAAAAAAAATCAACTTAATAGAGTCATTTTATAGACCAAAAGACCTTGGCAGCTTCTAATGAAATGCTTAATTACAAACCACAAACACTTGCTAAACAATAAGCAATCAGAACTTCTTAAAAAGTCACAAGCCTTTAAAAGATTTATTGCTGTTGTATAACATTATACATGGACCACATGGAAAGATTCTTACGAACAGCTGGAGTCCAAATACATCTGCTACAGGTGAGCAAACAAAGCCCCCATAGAGCCAGGGAACAGACAAAACAAGCTGATTGACCAGAGGGGCACATTTATGAATAGCCCATTAGGAAGAGCAATAGACAGCACTTCTATCCACTGCACATTCTCAAGGAAAGGAAGCCACAGAGGAGTACAAAGACGCACCAGTGAAAACCACCTCCATTTGCATTTGGTGCAAAATATCCTTTCCCGATTCAGACAGACAGCAAATATTTAACAAGGAAAGAAGAGCAGGTGCAGTATTTAGGCAATAGGTAACGACTTCTTGCACCATTTTGAATCATCAGTGGGACATTTAGGTCAGTGACCTTCAAACACAGCCTATGCTTTTGATGTTTATAAAAAATAGGAGGCATTTAAAGGAGGGGATTCATCCCTGGCCCCCCAGCCCCAGAGTTTCAACCAAATAAAAACACACACACCAAGGCAAGTTAGTGGTGAGAAACCTCAGTCATCAGCCAAAGTAAGTAACACAGTAAACCCTGAAAAGTGTCCTAAATCTAGACTTCAGGTGAGATCAACAAGGTGTTGACTTTTGGAGCTCTTAGTTTGTGTCCTTAAGGCTTCAAGTCACTTAAGGAGCAGTTTTCTGAGTAGCTCTAAGCCAATGTCCTCGTAAATGTATCCACTGGGCCGCCTGCATCAGAACCACCCTGAAGTGTGGCTATTAATAAATGCAAACCTTCCAAATTAGAAAGGTAAGTGGGAATCTGAATTTTTAACAAGCTCTCTAGCTGGTATTTATGCCCACTCAAATTTGAGACCACCGTACTAGACCAGGACTCAACAGTCAATGTTATCACAGATCTCAAAATACCCAACAGCAGAAGCAAATTGTTATTTTTCCTTGACATAAAGTGCATATAAAATCATTTCCTAATCACATGTCTTGCATCTGTAAAACTTGGTGTAGGGGTAGAAGTAAGGGTTGGGGGATATTCAGTGTCAGATATTTTAACTCACTGTCCTCTGGCTAGACTTATTTTTCTACTCTTTAAGTCACCCAGGTTCAGTGGTTGTGTAAATATATATATTTGCCTCATAAGGACAGAGACCGACCCATCATTTTTGCTGATTATCTGTGGTATTTAGGGATGGGGAAACTGTGGCCTTCTAGGTTCTTAAGGGAATGCAGCCTTTTGATTGAATCCAAATTTTACAGAACAAATCCTTTTATTTTTATTAATATATTTTTATTTTATTTTACAAATGAATGTATCTAACATACCAAAGAATAAAATGTTTCAATGAAATAATCCTCCCAGTTTGACCAGCACAATTAGAACATTAGTGAGCCATAAGGGCTAAATTGACAGCTGCTACACTCATGATTTAGTTCTAACTTCCCCTGCCTGACTGGCACCAATACTCCATGACACTGGTTGGCAAGAGTCTATGGGTGTTGAGTACCCCAGTCTGTTATCAACTTTTGACAGTGGTGCACTGTGTTTCTTTTTAAGTGGAATTTGTGAATATTTGCACAGCACGACAGTTTTTTAATTCCGTCTGCTTAACAGCCCATCATGTCAAAGAAGACCAAGAGAATGCTGAAGGAAGAAAACAGATTTTTTAATGAGGATTGGGAATTGCAATATTATCTTGTTCATGCTAACAATAAGATGATTTGCTTGCTTTGTGATACTGTCATATTGACATTAAAGAAATTCAATGTTCATCAGCATTGTAACACTCATAAGGATCACAAATATTTTACATTAGAGGGAGAGGCACAAAAGGTTGCACTGCAGAAATTAAAAGATGAAAAGCAAAAACAAAGACAATTCTTTCAAGCAGCAATAAAACCTAGAAATGATGTCGCTGAAGCGACTTATAAAGTAGTTTACATACTTGGGAAAAAGGGAAGCCATTCAGTAATGCAGAAATTGTGAAAGAATGCATTGTCGAAGTTGTAGGATGCTCAGACTTCAATAACAGTTCAAAGTACAAACTGCCTCTTTCAAGGAGAACCATAACAGATCGGCAGCATGAGTTAGGCTTCAACTTAACAGAACAACTTCATGCAATACTCAAAATGAAAATATATATTATTCAACTGCTTTGGATGAATCAACTGATACTACTGACTCGGCACAGGTTTTATACTTCATTTGGGTCATAACAGAAGATTTTCTTTTCTACAAAGAGTTACTCACTTTGGGCACTCTGTGAACAGAACAAAGAGAATAGATATCTTCAATAACTTTCAAGATAAATGTCATGAACTTGGACTGAATTTGGTAAATTTAGTGGGTGTATATACAGACAGTGCACCTTCCATGACAGGAAAACATGAAGCGTTTATGGTACAGATAAAAAAAAGTGTTAACAGATTCAGATGCTCTCATTTCTTTTCATTGTACCTTGTATCAGCAAAATCTCTGTGCTTGACACTTTGCAACAAGTTATAAGTATTGTCAACTATATTTGTGCAAATGCAACAAGGCATCATCAGTTTCATAACAGGCTAAAGTTGAAAATGAGGTATTCAGTGTGGATTTGCCATATCATTGCAAATTGAATCAGCAATGTGAATCATTGAAAGAAGATTTCTATAAAGATGCAGGATTTCTCTGTGATATGTCAATTCAAAACAACTTGAATATTTCTTTGCAAGATAAGTCTATATATGACGTGTGGCAAAAAAATGCAAGCATTTTGAAAAAAAAGCTATCTTTTTTCAAAACACTTACTCGAAAGGAAATTTCAGATCAACATTTTCTCCAGTGAGCAAAGGTCATTGAGGAGCAGGATGATATATGTGAATCATTTGAAGAATACACAACTGTTATAGATCTATTAATTGGAGAACACAATGGAAGTTTCGCTGATTTTGAGAAATCATGACATCACACACAAATCAGCATTTCAGCCCCTCCTAGTTGATATCATCAAGGCACCTAAAGAACAACAGATGGAATTGATTGAGCTCTCAGTAAATGACATTTTAAAGTCATTGTTTGATGCTAAGAAAGATTCACTTGAAATATGGAAAAATGCAGTAGAAAACCCATGCATTGAGCAACATTCCTCAAAAATGCTTTCTTGCTTTTCAACCACTTATACTGCAAATCTGCATTCTCCTATCTAACTCAAATTAAGATGCCCTTAAGGTGACAGATGACTGATACCCATATAGAGGATCAGCTGAAACCGCAGACCTCCATGCTGCAGCCAAATATTCAAATACTTTCTGACAAAAAGCAGACACAAAAAAGTCATTAAAAGGTTAGTTAACTTTGAAATTAATGAATACTTTTCATTTTTTGAAATTATTAAGTACATAGTAGTTAGATTTTAATAAAATGTACATTTTTAAGTATATCTTATTGAAGTTTCTGGAATGTGGCCTTATTTGATTACAGTTAAATTAATGTGGCCTTCCAACATGAAAAGTTTCCCCACCCCTGGTGTAGAGTGTATTTAAGCATCTAGGAGAGGATACATTCACGTTCCCTACTGTATATGCAAAGAGTATATCTCACTCGTCATAGTGGGAAAGAGCCCAGAGCTGGATTTAAGTTCCACTTACCAGCTGTGTGCTTTAGACTGTGCATCTAACCTTTCTAGGCACGTTCTTCATGTTTAAACTGAGAATGACAATAATATCTACCAGGATGCTGTGAGGATGAAATGAAGTGCCGTGTCTTAGTCCATTTGAGCCATTTAATAAAATACCATAGACTAGGTGGTTTATAACTATAGACATTTATTTCTTGCAGTTCTGGAGGCTGGGAGGCTCAAGATCAAGGCATTGACAGCCTCAGTGTCTGTCTCTATGTCCTCATAGATAGCCGTCTTCTCACTTTAACCTCACATGGCGGGAGGGGTAAAGGGTCCCCTTTTAGGAGGGTGCTAATCCCATTCACAAGGACCTCATGGAGTGAGAATTTTAACATATGACTTTAGGGAAACATAAACATTCAAACCTCAGCATACCATATGTTTAAAAAAAGGCCTTTGAAATATGCTGAACAAAAATAGAGCATAAAATGTTATAATTATTTATTTGTCCAGCAGCATTCAGTCCTGTAACCACGACAGAGCACCTACTGCGTGCAGACACCTTGCAGGAAGGCACTGGGCTAATACCGTTCAAATAGATCAACATCATACTTACATGACTATGACAGGCAGGGAGGGGTTCTCCCTTTAAAAGAGGTCTTTGAAAAGGGGATTGAAGAGAGTTCAGCAGGGAGAGGGACAAACTAAATATTATTTGTTCTGTGTCTCTCATGGGGAGGACAGTCAATGCAGGATCATCGGTCCCCTGAAATCACGTACTTTAGGACACTGAGAATTCATGGAACCTTCTGGATCAAGGTCTCTACTTGTACAGACTTGTAGGGACCTAGCTCTTAAATCAGCAAGCAGCTAGAAGGAGAGACCATGAAGCATATTTCCCTCTCTGATTTAGCAATTTAAGAGAAAGCAACCACTCTCTCCTCATCATTCTCAATTGACAGATTTTGCTTGGCTCTTCAAAAAGTGATCGAGATGTATTTCTGTTTTTCAGGCCCCAATCTATGTCAGTGATGTGACTGTCTTGTTCTCTCCATCAGTAAATGAATATAACTCATCTGGGAGGACTCAGAGATGCCGGCAAGGTCTGCTGGAGTGCCCGTGACTCCCCGGGAGCCCCGCATTCCGAGTCTCTCCTAGCAGAGGGAGAACACTGATAAATCACTAACATGACTTTGATTTTAGATTAATGTGTTACCCTCATAGTACTGTGTGCAACTTAAAAGAGGAAACCAAAAGAGTGTATTCCTAATGGTGGCGTTTCAGGAGGGAATTTCTAGGGGCAGGAGAGAGATGATCTGGAGCCTCTCCTAACCCCACACCGTCCCACCATGTTGTGCATGTCCGTCCCTGGCCATGCTTGGTGCTCAGTCACCCTGAAGTGCTGCACGGCCATGTTTGGCTGTCATTGTTGGAGTAACAGCTGTGGTCATTTCTTCGGGAAGAGCCCAAACTCAGCATCTTCCCCGAGTGCCCCTCGCCTCCACACACCAGTCTTTTCCTAATGAAGAAGTACTTTTGGTTTCCTAAAATTATTAAGAATGTCATAATGGATTGGGCCTGGCATGGAGGAGGGAAACACTGAGAGTATAAATCCTGGTCTGGGGACATTGGCCAAAGTTTCTTTTCCCCTGAGAATTTTCTTAATTCCCCCAGTGCATTCAAAGCTTGCTCAAACCTAACCTTCTCAGGGGGTCTACCCTGAACAACCCTACTAAAAACCACACCTGCTCCTCACCTCTTGCCTACACTTTTAATCTCCCTTTTTTTCCTGCCATAACATTTATCACCATTTAAGACATTATAAAATATACTTACTTATTTTATCTATTGTTCATATGTTTTTTCTCCTACCGGTTGTAAGTTTCATGGGGAGAGGAATATTTATGTTGTTCATCAGTATATGCCAAGTGCCTAGAAGTGTGCCTGGCATATAGCCAGCACTCTATCAATGGTTGTTGAATGACTATATGCTGTCGATGGCTAATCAGTGCATTCAAAAAGTCCAGTTGTTAATTGAAGGAGAAGTAAAGGGGACATCCTCTCTGCTGGGTGCTGCACAGGCCTTCATATTTATAATGCCACTCGTTCCTCAGAGTTTGTAGGACAGGGACCTTTAACCAACAAGTCCCAACCTGACAGTAGGTTCTAAAGCCCAGTCTGGGTGGAATCCAGCAGGAGAGCTAGAGCATACCTCCTCCCCAAGACTCCTGGAAATTCCTATAGGAGAAAAGAAATGTTTCCTGGTTAGAGACTTAAATGCCAAGCGTTTCCCTCCACCACTTCATCCCAGTTCATTACAATACTCTAAAGGGTTTTCAGAAACTAAAAGTAGCTCTTTATCAGGAAGCAACTAGGCAGCTGCTGAGCCCTTGCCTAGGACTTTGCAGCAGATCCCAGATGCAGCTCAAGAGTCTATCACCACCTGTGTCTGAGCTATTAAAACTGCATTATAAACAATACGTATGTGAGCAAATGTAGCCCACGAGACAGGAGCCTGGTTGCTGGAAAAATCATTGGCTCAGAACAAGGGACTGAGTTTGGCCCCTGTGTCTCACCAGGCCTTAATCAGCCCCAGTGGCTCAAATCCTACTTGTCTTCTAAAATCTAAAACAGTAGCATCAGCACTTTCCATTCTCCTGTCTTCTGAGATGGAAGGTAAGCCTCTCATGGAAAAAGTTCTGGAAGGGCATTCACCAACCCATTAATAGCAGTTACCTCTGGGGGAGGCCGGGGGAGAGCAGGAGATGCTTTTAAATCCATGTACTTTTGAATTTTATAAATTTATCAAAACAAGCATGTGTTACTTTTGTAATTTAAATCAACCATGAGTCTTTTGTTAAGAATCCTATGGAAGATCAAAGCAGGTTTCTCAGACAGATGACTAAATGGAAATTCTCACTGACAGGCTATTCCAAGTGGGAAGCTTGGGAAAATAGGTATCTCATGCAGCTGGTGGACGCCAATGCTGTGTCCTCTCAGGAAGCACAGTTTTGCCTCTCAAATGGGGCTTGACACCTAGGATTCTCTCGTGTTCCTTTAGCCTATGTGGAGCAAGTGTTCACTGCATTAACGTTCTGCTCTGGAAGGCAGTCTGCAGTGTCCTGCCCACGACCAGGACTACTCCCAGATTATTTGAAATGATCCCTTGTTTGCAGGATGCCCAGAGTCCTGCTGAACAAACTGGTTTAAACCCTTGAACCTTGTTCCAATGGGATATAGGAAAGGGATTTATGAGAAGTCCTGTCTGGAGACGGAGGAAAATATTGTGTCATCAGAGCAGCGTCTTCCAGAGGCTGGCTGTGGTGACTAGACATCCGCCCTGAGGCCAGGCAGGGAACTGGGTCATGTTACCTGGACTTGACAGAACCACAGTGGGCCCCATTCACAAAACCACACCCTACGGCCCAGAGTCGGGAGGGGCTCCATGCCGAGGGCACCTTTTCCAAAATGTGGCAACGCAGATGTGTAGTCAGCAAGCATCTCCATTTCCCTGCGGTGTCCGTGTCTGCTACTGAAAATGAGGCAAGGCTGGCATGCACCATGACCTTCAGAGTTGGAAGGGACTAAGGGTAAATTCAGAGGGTGATTTCAAACGGAGCTTCAAAGAGCCTCAGGGGTCAGAGTCAGCATTTGAGGAGACAAAGGTGAAGCCAACAGGGTCTCTGGGCTGCCCGTTCTGGATTAATCAAGAATGGTTTACTATTTATCTATTTTATATTTGGTTTCTTCCCTGTGAATGCCACATAGTTTTGTGGTCCAGTCTCTGCATGGAGTCACATTCAAAGAAACAGCTGTCCATCAAAAAAAATAAATAAATAATCAAAAGCAATTTAAATCTAAACTCAGTCTCTAAAGAAAAAGTCCAAGAGGTGGAGTATATATTCAATGTACACCAAGGTATCTTTAAAATCCATTACTCCCAATCTCTGCCATTCTCAATATCCTTCACACAGACAGCAGCTGCTTCCTGAAATCTTACTCTCCTTCCTACTCTCCCAGCCAAACCAAAAACTTTCCATGACATGCAGCCTGTGGGTTCATCCATTTCTCTCCTCCCTTCTCTGGCTCTCAGTTCTCCACTGTGTAGCTCAACTCAGCCTCTCTGGCTTCATTAGTTGGCTTTTTCTTTTTTTTCCTTGTTTGCTCCAAATGTGCCCCACACAGCAAAGGCCAGGCACTGGTGCAGCCAATATGAATCCTTGGCAGGCAGGGAGAATGGAGGAAGCTGTGAACCCTAACGTGGTGGTCATTGCTTCCTTGTCCCATGGAGATCCCACAAGAAAATTTGTTTTTAAAAGGATGCCACTGATCTAATCCATCCTGAATGGAGTCTCTGAGAAAATTCTACCTGGTAATCATTCTGTCTGTACGTGTCCAGTAACAAGGAGTTCATTATCTTACAAAGTAATATGCATACATTCTGGCCAGGTTTCATTTGTGAATGTTCTTCCTTAGCCAAATTTGTCCTAGGATTTGAGGTCTGGCCAAGTCCTTCTGCTTAAAAATATTTCTTTCCATCAACCAGCAGAAACATCTCAATGTCTGAAATTCCCACATTGTGTTCCCAAGGTCTGGTTAAATATAAATGTGTCTTCTAAAACAGGTAAACCCTTCAGTCATTAACACCAACTTTTTCTTTGATTTTATTTCCCATATTAGCTGGCCAGGCAACCACGATACCTTGAGACATTGGGTTAGGAGTGAAAAAGGAAAAAATCCCAAAGTAGGAGGTGACCGGGAGGCAAGACTCAGAGAGAACACACACAGCAAAGTGGACAAGGAGCTGGAAAGGGCAGATCCAAACACCTGCAGCGTTGGAGACCCCTGTCCAGCCCACACCCAGAGTAACAGGCCTTGAACCACCAAACACGGCCATCCCAGAAGCCTCAAGCTGTCACCTTCAGTGGATACTCCGGTTCCAGATGTATGCGACATATCTCCCGAGGGTATGTCCTCAGCAAATGCTCCCTACACAGCAAACTCAATAACTCTTCTCTCTTCTTCTCTAACAACGCCACCTGGGACTCAGCACCTGGTTCCAAATTCCCCACCTATGTTATTATCCTGCTGTCTCCTGTTCCAAACCTTACCCTCTCCGAGCCTCCCCAGCTGCCATCCTCTCGTCTCCCAGTAGGAGTGGGGCCTGTTTCCTGCCCAGCCCAGCCTGCTCCCACGACCTAACAAGCTCTGGCCCTCCAAAGCCTCTCCCCTCAATGAGCGTTTTTCTTCTCCCACTTGCCTCTAATTGTTCATCATCACCTACCCCTTGTGTCCTCAGCCTCTGAAGAACTTAAAAGTTTTACCCAGGGACATCATTTCTGCCTGACATCACAAAACCACGCTGCTGAATCCCTTCATTGTCAAGGCTTTCTAAATACTGTTAAATGAGTGAGTGAGTGAACAAAGAATGAATGAATAACTGAAAGCTTTTCATCATCTGGCAGGGGATGTTGTGAGAATTCACAAAATAGAGGTTCCCTTGAGTGCTATGTGTTCAGCCGTAACAACAGCAGCAATAGCAACAACAAATATATTGTGAGGTTAATGCTCAACAGGTGTCTATCCTGGAGCCCTACCTGACCCCAGGAAAGTGGACATCCCTTGTTTCTGTCCAATTCATACCCACTCCCTTCCTTCTGATTATCCTCCTGGGATTTTCAATCGAGACACAAGGCCCTCTCCTGGCCTACAGATGGGCTCATGGCCTAACAAGGCGATTCAGGCTTTTCTCCCCCAGAAATTTTCATCTTGAGCTGAGAGACCCAAAAATGGAAATAACTGGAGCAAATCCCTCCAGAAGGCTGTGCCGCACAGAGACTGGTCAATTGTGTAAGAGACAGTGCATGGCACCAACTGGGTACTAGAGACAGCTTGCCCAAGATTGAACATGGCCTTATCATTCATTATCCATGTGACCATGGATTACTTCACTGAAGGTCACTTCTCTCGGCCTCAGGGATTTTTTTCTGCATAAAAGCAATATGCAATGTCCATCAGGGATCTTCTCAGGTTCCAATAAATACTAAGACTCAGAAGATAGCAATAAGTCAGCATTTGGCATCAGTTTATAGCATATCACATGTTCTTCTTTAGCACAGGAGCCCCTACAGTAGTCCACATAGCAGGACTTAAGTATAGGAAGCCAAGATCTCCCTCAGGTGGGAATTGCTCTGGCTTAAAAACCTCATGACCTCTCCTCCCCCGCTGTCCCCCAATAGCTAGCAGTTCCTGCAACAATTCCATCGGCATAGCTTTCAGGTCCCCCATAAAGAGATGTCAGTTGTAAAAGTCAGAGAAGCTCAAAACTATAGCTTCCTAACAGGTATTTATAGTTCTCTCAGCCTAGGAGCAATTCTCCAATTGGGTCATTTTTACCGTAAGCAATGTAGCTAGGGCATCATGGTTGACAGACACATCATTGTAACTGATTTCCAGAGTAACAGTTAGGCAGTTAACCAGGTGTCAAATTGTCATGCTGCAGGGGAATTAGGTTTTGTAAACTCTTTCACCCACAGAGTAATAAGGGTTCCTAACTTATGGCATTGTTTCGAGGAGCATGAATTAGTGGATATCCCAGGCTCAGAACAAGGGCTAGAACACAGTAAGTGTTCAATAAGTGCTAGTTACTGTTATTGTAGACTTCTGGATTGCCTGTATTTTCTCCACCTTCCACAACATGATGATTCAGCTATTTCTCTAGTTCTTTTAGCTACCAACAATCCTTCCAATAAATTGATCCTTTCTTCTGCAACCCTGATCACCCTGGAGTAGCCAGACGAGAAAGAACCTATCTGAACCAGGTAGTCTAATCTGACCTGATTCTCGGGACTTCTCCTAGAGCTCAGATTTCTAAAACTACCACATGAGAACCTGCAACTTGCAGTGTCCTCCTGGCCCAGAATGACAAAGGACATGAAGCTGATGCGGCTTCCAGCCCAGAGCCTCTGGTGACTGTCGAGAAGGAAGAATCCATGTTCCTCACCTCGCCTTGCTCTGTGATTTTAGCTTGCTGTGTTTTTTGGTGACTTGAGGAAAGAATGTTGTCTGTGTACACAGGTTTAAGTAAAGAGCAGTCTCAGAGAAGCAGCTAATTAGGGAACAGGACATAAAACCCAGGTAAACATGGCCAGGATGCTTTTATCCCTGTATGATCCTTGGCCAGAGCAAAGACCTCAATCCAGGGAGGAGCAGGCTACAGCAAATCTGTCCCCACAGGAGAATCAGTACAAATGACACATTCATTTCTTTCTTCGGCCACTGGGTGAACAGGAATGATGGTATCAGCAAATTCTGTTCCCCTCCACTTCACTGAGGTAACTGTCTGGGTGTCTAAAGACAATGACTCACTTTAAGGCATTCCTCCTCTGCTCTCTTTTTTATGGTCATGGTGTCTGGTCTTTTGAATGGATCATTCCTACTCCTGACCCAGCTCCCCCAAGTCCCTCACCTCCAGCACCCCAGGTCAGGTCTGGCTTCTACCTTCCTGCCTCCTGCTTCTGACACTCCAACAACAATGGGCAGAGCGAGAAACCAAGGCTTCTTCCTTGTCCTGGGGTCTGGTGGGGCCATTGCAGCTGTATTCCCTGCTAAGGTGAGTTTTCATGCCGATGCTCTGGGTGGAAGGAACATTGCCTGAGAAGGTGACTTCTTCAGGAAAGGTGAGAGGATAAATGGGTACAAAAACCAAACAAATGTCTTGATGCAGGCTGGTGATTCCGACTCCAAACTTTCTCTCAGAAGGAGGTCAGCAGAGTACAGCACCTGTCACCTGTGCCTCCCACAGGCTCAGCCCTCTCTGTGCTGCTGTCCCGCCTGCGGCAGGACAGCGCTTGCCCAGAGCCAGTCTTTGTCTGCGCACGTGACCACCACATAGGCCATTACTTAACTCCGTTTCACTTCAAAACTATTCCCATCCCCTCCCCCTCCCCTCTTTTTTTACCATAAGTGCCTATTTTGCCCTCTTTAAATTCAAAATATCCATGCAATCATAAGTTTAATGTGCTATTTTTATTATGTCCTTAATAAACACTTACAGAACTCCTGCAACGTACCAGACCCCACTCTAAGTGCTTTACAAATACAACTCATTGAATCCTCACAACCCTTGAAAATAGGGCTGCTATAATATTGTCCTCATTTTACAGATTAGGAAACTGAAGCTTAGATTCATGAGGAAATAATCACATAGTAAGTGGTAGAATTGGAATTGGAATCCAGGTACTTGAGTTTAACCTGAGTTAACCTCTATGTTATTTTTCCTGTCCCCTTTTAAAATTAAATTAAAATGTTTCCATTTTCATTCATAGAACCACCTAAAATCATCTCCTACCACACATTGAGAAATACCAACTGTGTGGAAAGAGCTCTGGACTTAGAAAATCTGAAGACGTCGTTTTAGTTTATTTTCCACTGTTTACTGGCTGCGTGGCCTTCAGCAAATTTGTTGAGCAGTCTAAGCCTCAGTTTCCCCACACGTTGACTATACACAGTGATCCCTACTGCTCCCACAGGTCGTGGGAGAGACGAATGAAGTCAAACCACGGAAAGTGCTTGGGAAACATTATTGCCACGAGTCAACATCATCCCTTCTGATGATGAATAAGTACTTAAATTCAGGAAGCACTGCCCCTACTTTTTCATTACAAGCAGCCCTTGCTGGTTGGAAAATCAAATAAAAAGTAGATCCTTATGTTCCTTTGTGTGAGAGGTTGTGCTGCTGCCGCCAATCCAAAATAAATTACTCCATGAGGTAAGGTCTGTTTACATTATTCCACTACCTGATGACTTCCTGTGTATAACATTCAAATGTGAGCATCTCAGCCAAAGGCCCATAAAGCCATTTCCCCCACACTTTACACTTAGCTGTGCGAAACATCTGCTTTTCTTGGCCACCTGAGTTGATGAGTTTCACTCTGTACCACGGTGAGGTCCAGGTGTCAAGCGAGGACCCAGACAGTTTCTTCCCCTCATGCCTCAAAAGGGGTCTGGCTTTATATCCCCATTTCCCCCTGCGAGAGCTGGTGGTGAGGAAACCACTGCAGCTGGGCTTCATTACACTCAATCAGTGGCCATGACATTTTTTTTTTTTAAGGTAGCAGGCAGGACTGAAGGTTGCATTCTCAAATTTTCAGCCAGGTTGAAGCTGTGGCCATCTGGAAAGATGGATATGAATATAAACCTCAGTGAGGGATCTTTGGTTTTTCCTTTTTTGGGAGCTTCTACAACTTGAAAATTCTTTGAGTCCTCACCTGGGGAGTAACATGTTCTCTAGACTGAGCCTGTGAGCAGGGGCAAAGACTCTAATCTCAGCTCATTTCTGTTCCTCCTTATTATCAATGTGAAATGAGAATAAATAAGGTAATGCTTGTAGGGTGTCTTGATATCCTTACAAGAACAGTAATCTATAATTAATTAGTGAAACCCTTACAACACAGACGCCTTTTGGGGGGCTCCTACCTAATTCCAACACCTTTCAGTACCAAAGGATTTCTTTTGAGCCCCATATCAATTTGCACCTTGGCGAAGACATCTCATACAAGAGATAACTTCACCTGACAACTGGCCATTGTAAGAGAAGCCTCAAGATAAATACAGGAAGGAAACACCTCCTGATACAGAGGAAGCGGTTCCTAAATCCCATGTGGCTTATCTCTGCACCTCTGTCAGCCAAACCAGGGTCTCCTACCAAGGAAAGAAAGCAACTCTCCACCCGAAACAATTCAGGTCGTATTTTGGAGACCAGATCTCAGTAAGGAAATGATTCAAAGCCTGTTGCAGCTGCACCAATGCACTGATATCACAGGTGCTGCCTTTCTCAGCTTTTGTATTTAATAATTTGGGAGCCTTCCTACCATAGTAACACCTCAGAGGATAGTAGTACAAATGGAAAACGGACCAAAAGCACAGTTTACATTTTCTTTTCTGAAAGGGGATTTGCACACAGGGTAGTGTTTGTCTGACGTGTCTCCCTGCTTATGTTTGGGTCTGCCAGAAGTTTCCCTAAGCCACCTCCACTGCCTATCAAACGAGCACAGGTAACCTTTTTAAAAATGGCCCTGGTTGACTATAAATAAACACAGTCATTTATCTGCTTGAGATTTTACCTTCAATCATCCCTTTAATGCAGGGACATATTCAAAAACTGTATGGCTTAAAATTTTGTTTGTTCCTTCCCACATCTCCCAACACCAGTCACTTTCAATATTGTGTTCCGTTCCCAAGCTTGTGTGACCAGATATCTTCCTGTGTCTCAAAGTAGATAAAGATCTACTACTATTTACTAGAGATGACTGTTTCAGGCCCTGTGTTAGACACTTTCAGATGCACTACTCCATTCAATTTCCAAAGCAATAACATAATCAGAATACCCACATTGTATAAACAGGAAAACCTAGATGTGTAGAGGTCACAAGCCTAGTGGTGGTTGATCCAGAGGTTTACACCTGGCTCTTCTCCAAGTCCTGTATTGTCTCTGCTAAATGAACTCCTTCAACTCCTCTTTCCTCTGCTCGGAGTGGTCTTGACTGGCATCAGTAATTACCCACCCTCCTCTTTCTCAGCAGTGTCCTCCTTCCTTTCCACCCATGCCTGGAAGCCCAGCCTGTCTGGGATCCGTCACAACCTTTTTCCCTGTGTCTTGTGTCTTCTCCTTTTCATTGACTCCCTTCTTCTCCTATCACAGCCAAACTCCTGAAAAGCCAGCCACGCTCTTATTGCTCAATTCCAAACTGCTCCTCACTCCCTTGAAATCACCCACCAGAAGGACAGCTTCAATTTGCTACTGGTTTGTTCTTTTATTTTTACCACATTCTGATTCCATGCAGACCTCAGGCAAACGAGCTCATGCTGATGTTCACACAATTGTGTATGGCAAGAAGAGATACATATCCAGATACATGATTTTATCCACAAATATTTCAAAGCACCTTACTAAAAATGTTTCCAGGTCTTTTGTTTTCCTTTTAATTGTTAAAACAATTTGAGCTACCTAGAAGGAAAAACTATGCCCTCTTGTTTTCAGTGGTGGGACTTAGGACACTCATACAATCAAATTAGAATCAAACGCGAGATTGAATTCAAGTCCTTCCTACCACACGGAATCAACCTCATTCATTCTCTGAATATTGAAGCTCCCATATCTTCAGGGAACAGGAGCCGTAAGCAAGAAGAGCCACATTATCTAAGCAACAACAACTTCTTTTTTGAAAGTTGGCTAATATGACATAACAGCCTCACTTTCCATAGGTGGAAGAGAGCTGGAAAGAAGAAATTGTTAGCTCTGTCAAAAACCTGAGCTAACTGTGTTAGCAGGAGTGTAAGGAAAAAACCACTCTGATGCAGAGCTGGTTTGAGTGTGGAGAATAATGGGACCCCAAAATATGGCATGTTGGCATATGGATTACTTTGAGCTAAAGGTAGTAGAGAACCAGCAGACACAGGAAAAGCTCTTTGCCTCCCTCAAACTGCCTAAAAATAGAGTGTAAACTTCCGCTATAGTAAAGGAAATTTCTATTTGTAAAGATGGCTCCTTACCAGGGAGAGAGCTACTCCCAGAAACAACTTTTATCACATAAGAGACTCTTATCTCCACAAGACAACCTTTATTTACCATAAATTTCCTCCCCTCACTGTCCCATAATTTGCTGTCCTGCCCAAAAACCCCAGACCCTTTTTCCTTTGTTTAACCTATGTGGCATATAAGCCACCTCCTTGAGCCACATTTTTCTTTGTGAACTCCCATGCATACATATGTAATTAAAACTTTTTCCTCTTGTTAATCCATCTGTTATCAGTTTGATTCATGGCCCTTAGCCCTAGAACCTAGGTAGGGGTAGAGAGAAAACAATTTTTTTCCTTCCCTACAAGTGTCAGTTCATAACACTTCTTTGGAGGAAATTTTGCCAATATAAATCAAAATTAAAGGTAATATATTCTGACCCAGCAAGTCTACTCTTTTGGAACACATTCCACAGATTTATTTACATCTATGCACAAAGAAATTTGTATTTCAATATTTGTTGTGGCATTAAAAAATGAGTCTGTTAAATAATTGAAATGATATCCAAGATACATAAAAAAGCAAAATGCAGAACAGTATTTATAATGTGCTAATAGTTCTGAAAGTGAGAAAACACACACATACACACATACTTATATATGTGTGAGTATCAAAAAGATGGTAGACACCCCCCAACCCACACACACACACATACACATTTGGATTTGAAAAGACTAACTCTGATAGCTTATACTAGAAAATACCCTCAGCTATTGTTACCAGAAGTTCAGCACTTGTCCCTGAGGCCACATCAGAAGAATGAGGACAAGTGGTTTGAGGATAAAAAAAGAGAAGTTTATTGATTTGCCAACAAATGAGGAGGTTGGCAGACTCCCATCCTAAAGTACCAACATCTTTAAAGTACCTGCCTCTGAGCAGGAATACAGAGTTTTTAAAGGAGATGTTTTCAGCTTCAAGCTATCACTGTTCAACTATAGTTGATGGTTCTGATTCATCCCATCATCGACTAAGACAATCTCATGATCTCCACCCAGACATTTCCCTTGAGCCATCTCCTGTGGCACAAAGAACAAAGGACACTCTCCTGCCCCTCCCGACCACTGGCCTGAGGCACGGATGCAGGTTTTAATTCCCAAAAAGAGTTGGGGAGGCTTTGGAGAGACAGAAAACATTTTTATTCTTTTTCAAGCCATTTCCCCTGTTACACTATTGTCTTTGGGGAGAAGAATTAGGGGTTAGTGTGGGAAGGAAACTTACTTTCCCTCCACATTTTTATGTCCTTAACTTAAAAGTTTTGCCCTGTGCAAGTGTAAGGAAAGAAAAATAATTTTCTTTCTCCCTTCTCTAGTTCTTAGCTGAGACTTCCTGTAATGAAAGATAGATTAACAAGAGAAAAGTTTAATAATATATATGTCTCCTGTATACATTGTTGATACTCAGGGAAACCTCAAAGAGTAAAACTCAAGACTAGATTTCAAAGAATTGTCTTAGACTCAGGCTTGAATACCATTGTCCTCCACAAGAAAGAAAGAAAGGTGTGGGGTAAGACCTCATTACTAGAAGATGGTCAAGAAAAGTACAGTAAACAAGAGCAAGGTTTGTTGTGTAGATTTAAGTCAATGCTTTCTTCACTGATATGGAGAAAGCATCAACCCTAGTGATTTAGCGAGCCCTCTCTTCTGGGTTCAGAGAGGAGACATACTTACACATGAAGGTTTCCTTTATAAATGTAAATTTCTCTTACAAAAGGGTAATTTAGGTTTTCAAAGTGTTTCCTGTGTCTGCAGTTTCTTAAAATACCAGCTCAAAATAATCCTTATGCCAAAGAGGCATATTTGGTGATGGCATATTCTGTTCTCCTACAGTCGTATTTTGGTATGGTGTGTCCTGAACCCCATCAAAGTATTTTTAAGCAAAAATAATTTTTAAAAGATTAAGTTAATTTGAATAACTGTTTCCCCAATCTAAAGAGTTGCTGTAAGATTTGAGAGGTATGAGTGGGCCAACTTCTAAGTGAGATGTTTTAGTCACTGATTTAGGGTAAAAGAGGGTTTTCTCTTGGCTCCCACTGGTTTTGAGTTTCACTGCTTTCAGAACTTTAAATGAAGTGTTACCATAAAGAAGGTATGAATTCCTTAATCCTTACATAAGAGGCAGTCTCATTAGCTCACATTCACACCTCTTGGGTCATATCATGGTCATCAATTATACCTAAGCAATATTTCAAGGGACAATCTCACTGCTCTGTGAAATATATTTCTGTCTTACGGGATCTTGGTCTCGGAATATAAGCAATGACCTTTACCAGCAACAGCCCAGTCCATTCTTTTAGGTGGTTAGAAGGAGACATCTTAAGGTTGGTAACACTAAGTCAATATTATTCAATCATTTCAGCTATCCTGTCAACCTCTCTGTTCCCAACACTTCATTTCAAGTTTACAGCACCACCACAAGTCCAGCCCTTCCATTTCCCACTCAGAATATTTTTGTTATCCCCCCTCAGGAGCACTTCTGACCTGGCATCCTCTCAACAGTCAACCTCACACCCCAGGTAAGAAAGGGAAATTCCAAGACTGAGGTCCCCCGGCCATCTAGGAAGCACCCAGAAGACAGCCATTAGCTGACACTTTGGACTTCAGGCAGTTCTGCTCCTTGTAACAATTGTCATTTGAGAGGTGATTTTACAGCAGCCACTGTTGTCAAGTGGAAATAAATTTTTAGTAATAAGAATAACAGCAGTGGACAGATACTTTGGCTCTCCTGGAACAGCCATCCAGGGATATTCCAGCCTTACAGTTCTATCAGTTCAAGCAAAAGTTGATGTTCCCACCTCACTAGGGAGCACTTTAGCCCTTAATCTCTTTTACATGCAACAGAGGACTTGAGTACCAAATGATCGCCAAGGACCTGGCCATTGCCAGGGAGCCTGTGAATGAGCGACCACCGAGGAATTGAGGCCCTTTTCTATGTCTCTGTTATTCTCACTTGTCTTTCTTGCCAACTTTCCTATAGGTGCAGTAAATCTGAATGCATAATTCTCAGAAACCATAACTCACACTTTCTCTAGGTGCCAAACAATCTTAGAATGCTAAGATGCTTTCAATAATCTACTCTCTCTTCTCATCTTCAGGCTCTGGCATTGATCAAGAAAAGCAGAGACTACTTGGTCTGCCCTTCTCAACATTGTTCATGCATTATCAAGAATTACCTGTGAGAGAAGAAATTCTTCCAAGCACACAATGTAAATTTATATATCTTTATACACCTAATATACTGATTATTCCTGAATCCACATGCAATTTGAAAGAGAACGTAATGCAAGCAAAAGCTGAATTAATTTTAGCCTGATTTTTTTCCATGAAATAGGGACTTATAAATCACTCCATGTGTCAAATTCTGCCTGTTTTCCCTGATTCAATAATCACTCTCTTAATGACTTGAGAGATGTAAACTAGACACTTGTATCTACCACGGGCCCTGTCTGGGTTACTTATTTAATTCAACTGAGAATTTGGGGTGGTATGTTCTCTTAATTCACCAATGACCTATTTTAAATTAATGTTTCAGAACCAATTTCTTCTTAAAATATTGAATTTGATATAAATACAATGCAGTAAGAAGTAATTCTTCATTCTGGCTTAACATTATTGTTGTGCTAACTATTCCTGTAAGAAAAGAATTCTCAAATGATCTCAAGCTTCACAGACATATTTCTATCTGTATGTTTACTTCAAAAGATGATCAAGTCTACAGTTTCATGTTCATAGTTTAAATTAACAGCAAAAAGAAATCCCTAGGCCAATCCAAAAACCCCAACTATTTTGAATTAAAGCTAAAATCATGAAAATCAGTTATAATTACAAATTATGTCTGACTTTCAAACCATCTCTAATGCATGAATGTAATGTAGCAATAAATTGTGCATCTCAAAAGATCACTACCTTGCCTTTAAACAGAAAAACAGGGCTTTTTAAAGGGGGGGCTTTGGCAGTTGGGCTCAGGCCTATGTGACCAGTGTCACATATCGTGGCTTGAGGCTATTGTTGTTTAACTATAATTGGTGGTTTTGGGAGACCTTATCTCCAGTGACAATGATCTTGTGACCCTTGTCTGGACAATTCTGCTGAGTCATCTCCTGTAGTTTAAGATACTAGAAAACAAACAGCAAAGAACATTTTTCTGCCCCTTTGATTACTGGTCTCAGGAAGGAAAGCAGGTTTTAATTCCCAAAAAAGGTAGGGGGTTTTAAAGAGACAACTCGTAAAACATTTTGCGGCCGTTTTTTCAGAACTCCTCTGTTACAATTGTTAAAAAGAGCCTGGCACTAACCCCCTTTTGCCTCCTCTCTCGCCATGTGATCTCTGCACACGCCAGCTCCTCTTTACCTTCTGCCATGAGTGGAAGCAGCCTGAGGCCCTCACCAGATGCCTCCAGCATCTTTCAGGCAGCAGAATTGTAAACCAAATAAATTTACTTTCTTTATAAATTACCCAGCCTCAGGCATTCCTTTATAGCAACCCTAAATGGACTAAGACACTGCCCGCAAATGTTTGATCCTGGTTTGTCGAAGCTGTTTGAAGAGGAGGTTACAGTTCAGTTTTTTGTGTTTTTTTTTTCCTGAAAGTATGGTCTTTTGCCTGAAAGAAAGTATTACTACTAGACAATCAAACATATACAGGTATAGGAAAAAAATTGTAAAAGACTTAGAAATTGACCAAAAATATTACAAGGTGTCTTCAATGGAGAACCAAGCATTGTCTAATATATCCTTTCAGGTTATTTGATTGTACAAGGCCTCTCTACTTTTCGTTGACTTCGAGCTGTCTTACAACTCCAGAAGTTATAGATAACTAATAGTAATGCAAACAATTCTTGCCTATAGACATAAAAATAAATTTTTTTCTCTGAAAATATATAATTGCTTTTCCTCCCCGACTGTGAAATGAGCCAGTTTTGCAGCTATTTGTAAATTTATTGCAGCATTACTTGCCTGGTTCTTTGAATTCTCCTTTGAACCAGCAGTAACATCTTACTGGTTCCCTCATTAATTAATGATTTAAATAAAATCTCTAATGTGTGTTCATTTTATATCTGAGAATCATCATTATATTCTATTTTTAAAATTATCCTTTAATGCAAGGAATCCAGAGGTCAGTACAAAATTGTTTTTTTACTTTCCTCTTTGAGGACTACCTCAGGTGGGCGTCAAAGAGCCCCCAGCTCTGGTCTCTGTCCTTATTCACCCCCCACTCTCACCTCTAAAGTCTCCTCAGTTCTTTTAGCCGTTAACCCTTACTATAGATTCTGAGACAGCCAGCTTCACCTGAAGGAAGGAGAGAATATTCTGATTCTTAAATTTCCTCTTCATAGAACAGCACAAGAAAAATAAATCTTTCTGTTGCTAGGATCGATGACTCATCAGATTGAAAACCCAGTGTGTTATACTAACTCCAATAGTCGAAAAAGCCCTTCAAGAAAGGTGGGAGGGAGGTGCTACAAATTATTTTGCCACTCTGTTTTGCCTTTCTTCTCTTACTAAAATGGTGTGTTGCTAATTTGTCTTTCCATTAATGAGGATGGTTTCTATCGATCCACTCTGCTCTTTCATTTCATCTCTTTCATGGCTTGACACCAGTTTAGTTCATTAATTGAGCATTTCCTATAATGGAGGCATTGTTTTATTGGCCGGGAATTCATAGAGCTCAAAGAGCTCACAGTTTTGAGAGGGTCACCTTCACATAAATGAATATTTATGATACAATGTAGTCATGCAACACTTAATAAACCTGTACATTTTCTGTCATGAAGGGTATGTCCAGCCTGTGGCTAGTTAATATAAGTAAAAGCTCAATAAAGCACTCAAGCCTAGGGTCCTTGACTTCCCTGTCATTAAGTTTGAGTAAACTCAATCATCCTCACAACAAAGCCTATCTGAATACAAAATAGGAGACTGGATATCTCGGATGGCTAGTTCTCAAGTTACTACTCACCACACAAAAAACGTCAATGCTTACTTTGGCTTTCAAGTTCACAATTTGTGAAATACAGAGTCAAGAAGGCTATCTCCAGATGAATGTAAGTGATTGGGACACTCTGCATTCAGGCTTGACTTTGGGGAGCTGCTTTGCTTGGGGGGGTGCCTTTTCAGAGTAAAATAGATAATTCACTTCCCTGACCTCTAAGAGGCATGCAGAATTTGTCGTGTTTTGTAAGTAAGTTTTAAAGTGCCTGCTAGACCTCCTGCCCTTTTCAGCTGCACAGGCTTCACTAAGCTTTTAAACTTTCTATTTCATTACAGTACAAACAACTCTAGGAGCAGGCCTCCTGCCTCTCCCCTCAGGCTATGCAGAATTATTCATACTCAAGGTCTAAAGAGGAGCATCAGCATGAAGGAAAAACAGACTAAGGAGTGAAAACAAATTAGCAACCCAAACAGCCCTCTCCCTGCCTGTCACTGGAAGGCCTTGGGTGTCTCCTTCCAGAGTCAAGGGGTTTTCTGAGTAGAAGATTAAAGGATACATTTTCAGGGCTCAGAGAACAGACACTCTGTGAAATGTATATTCACCCAAGGCAACCAGGACAGGCTATGCATATGAAGAACCAGGGTGTGCCTTAAGCCCACCTGAGTTTCCAAAGCCAGATCAGCCCCGTGTGGGTGTTTTCGTATTTTGCACCCACTGGGCACAAGTCTTTCATATTTTCCTTCATGCTTGAGTAGGAGAAAAAAAGGAGAAAAAGAAAGAAAAGAAGGATAAGCCACTAAGCTGTCTTTGTGAATGTTGTTAACTTTACTTTAAAGGCAGTTATTCTCAACCAAGGTGATTTCGCCCCACAAAAAAAGCATTTGGCAATGTCTGAAGATATTTTTGATTGTCACAGCTGGGGGTGGGAGGTGCTACTGGCCTCTAGAGGAGAAGAATGCTGAACATCTTACAGCGCCCCACCAACAAAGAATTATCTGTTCTAAAATGTCAATAGTGCTAAGGTTGAGAAATCCTACCTTAAAGAAATTAAGCAGTGAAAATAGAATTTTAAGAAAGTTCTTGTCTCTCTCTCTGTATGTATGTGTCTCCTGCGTCTCTGTCTCTGTCTCTCTCACACCACGCACATACACATACACACACATGCAGTTTCATGGGCATGAAACCTGTGCAGACAGATGCACAGGGTCCCACACTCAGAACCTGATAGAATCACCTGCTGTCGCCATCTTGAAATTCTCAATAATTTTGAACAAGAGGCCCCATATTTTCGTTTTGCCCTGGGACCCCCAAGTTCCATAGCTGGTCCTGTATGCAAACGCGTGTGCACGACGTAGACTCAGCCGTTTAGTGGAGCAGAACCGCATGTTCTCCACTGCACTCCCTCAAATATTCCACTGACTCATAGTAGTGCATGTTCTTGCTCCATTTCTGAAACCCTTTTTTGGGTTATGGCAGAGCTAAAGCTGGAAAGTATACCCATGTCTTGGATTTTAAAGTGCCTGCATAGTTTCTTCTTGCCCATCAAACTGTCTAGAAATCCCTGCAGGGCACCAAGGGGCAGTCAGTAGGACACAGACAAACGTTTTCTCAAAGAGGCTGGAAAGAAGCTGCAGAGGGATTTCTTCCCTGCAAGGGCAATAAGGCTCCGCTCTGATGACCCTTACAGAGATAACAAAATAATCCAGCACAAGGCTCCTGGTATCTGTAATCAAAATCCACTTTCACATCTGTCCTCTTCTTGCAAATCTTTTTCATACAATCCTCTGGATTAACAAACCCATGAATATGCTTAAAATCTCCTCTTAAAAACCCAGTGAGGTAGGAACCATCCCTTTGCTTCTTATGAATCATTTCTAATCTACTACAGTAAGTCAATCAGTGACAATTTACGGAGCAGTTGTGAAGGGGTGTGAGACCCCATCCACAAAGAATCTTGTTCTCTCTTCCAAATGGATCCCTGAAAGTGTCCTGTTCATGGGGAAACACAGACCTCTGGATGCACCAGAAGCAGCACCTAAGTGGCTTATCTGTGATGTTTACGTGAAAAAAACAACACGAACAACAACGAATTCGGTTTTTGAGTACTCTTCAAGTATGAGAAAACCATGCTGGAAGATCCAGGGCCCCTTGACGGGGAACTGTGTGACGTGTCTCTGCTGCCATCTGCTGATGGGCCGCCCGGCACGCACGTCCGTCAGCGTCCGCCACTCGGAGTCCCCTGAGCGCTTTAGAATTGCACTTACAAAGTAAATGGGCTTTTAAAAAAAATATTAAAGCACAAATCATAGTCGCTGCCATACTAGTAAACAGTTGAGAACATCAATAATGATTTCCAAGTTTGCAGGCAATGCAACTTAAAAGAGTACGCACGGCGCAGAATTCATCCCCGCGGTCTGTGAGCGGGGCCCTGCCTCGGCAGCCGCACTCTCCAGAGACCCGGGCAAGGCTGTGGGGAAGTCCAAGGGGAAAGTCAACAGGCTCCGATCCTAACAGCCTGTGCTCGTTAGAAGTTTGTGTCTGTCTGTTTCTATGAAGGAAAAAAGGCCAAAGCTCTGAGCCTGCTTTCACAGGCGAAGTAGAAATACCGTTAATGTCCCTTAGGCGTCACTTGAGATATGTTCAGTTCTCCTTTTCCTTTTATTCATGACAACACAGAGAGATTTGCAATAACGATGATGATCGTGATGACGTTGATTCCACAAGACTATTTTACTCATGGCTGTGTTCCCATGACTACAACAGTGGTTCACAGCAGGTGCTCAAGAGATGCCACTTAACAAAGGAATGGTCATAGCTATCATTTATTGATGATATAGTTTATGCCAAGTCATTTACAATTCTTATCTCTTTTAGTCTTTATAATAACCTGAGAGGTATGTATTATTATCCAGGTGTCACTGAAGGAAAGAGTGACCATCAGCGGACTTGGCAAATGGCCAGACCAACCAGTGAGAAAACTCCTGTAGAGGTGAATGACCTGTAGCCCATGGAGAGGTGGCTACATAATAACATTAATAATAAACATCAGTTCTTGAGAAATTACTACATGCCAGGACACAGCATGATCTTACTGACTCCTAACAAAGGTTCAGTAAGATAAATCTTACTGAGTATTGCCATTTCACAGATGAAAGCCAAAAAGGTCGAGCAATTTGCTCAAGTTAGGACGTGGAGAGCTAGGACTCCCAGGACTGCCTCACAGACCCAGCGTCTCCTATGCTCGTATCTTGCCTTGCATGACACATGCTGGGCTGTGCTCCTTCCTCTCGTGTTGTTACCCATGAGAATAACAACAGTGTGCGTTAACTCCCATGTGGAATGCCCACCAATGGACTAAGTGCAAGGCATTTTCTCCCAAAATATTTAGCAGGCTGAATACAGGAGGGAAAGAGACTTGAGGTGGAGACCTGAGAGATCAGTTTGGATAATTTACAGGGATGAAGTCTCCTAAACACCATGACAAGGATCAGAAGATGGTCAGCTGTAAGAAGAAGGCATGGAACCACAGGTACAAACCCACCTCCTCCGCTGTCCTGTAAATACTGCAAATACTGCCATAGTCAAGCAAAACTCCTGGAAAATAAAACTTGTACACAAATGTTCATAGCAGCGTTATTCATAACAGCCAAAAAGCGAAAACAACCTTGTTATGGAATGAATGTTTGTGACCTTCCAAAATCCACGTGTTGAAGCCCTAATAATCCCCAGTGTCATGACACTTGAAGGTGGGGCCTTTGGCGGGTAATTAGGTCATGAGGGTGGAGCTCTTACGAATGGGATTAGTGCCCTCACAAGAAGAGACATGAGAAGGATGATCTCTCTCTCCGCCATGAGAGGACACAGCATGAAGGTGCCCCTCTGCAAGAGCTTCCTCACCAGGAACTGAGTCAGTCGCCACCTTGGTTTTGGACTTCCAACCTCCAGAACTGTGAGAAATAAATGTCTGTTGTTTAAGCCCCTCAGGCCACAGCATTTGTTACGGCAGCCCAGGCAGACTAAGACAAACCCAAATGCCCATGAACTGATGAAAGATAAATGAAATGTGACATGCCCACACAATGAAATATTACTCCACAATACAAAGGAATGAAATAATGATACACGCTGCAATGCGGATGAACCTTGAAGACGTATACTATGTTGTATGATTCCTATCTACAAATATCCACAAACACAAATCTACAGAGATAGACACTGCATCTGTGGCCGCCCAGGGTTTGGGGTGGGAGGGGGACACATGTAACGAGTGAGGGGGAATGGACTGCTAAAGGGTACAGAGTTTCTTTTCAGGTGACAAAATATTCTAAAATTGATTATGATGAGAGTTGTACAATTCTGTGGATATACTGAAAACCATTGAATTATGCACTTTAAATAGGCGAATTGCATAGTATGTGAATTATACCTCAATAAAGCTGTTATCAAATAAACAATATTCTATACTTGCTTAAGGAAATGAATTCTTTAATTATTGGGGAGGAAACTCATGATATTTCTTCAAAACTGACCCACCCTCCTCCCTAGTCATCCTCATCCAAGCAAACGGCACCACACTCTTCCAAAGCAGGAAAACGGCGAGTCGTCCTTGATTCCTCCTCTTCTTGCATCACCCGCCAACCTGCAGATCCATCAGCAACTCTCATCCATTACATCTCCAAAGAACCCTCAGACATTGCCCATTTATCTCACCCTCACTGCCCCACCTAGTCCAAACCACCACCCTCTCTTACTCCTGAGCTTGCTCCCATTCTTGGCAAACTCCCACCCAGTCCCAATAAATAACAAGAGCTGTTGTCAGCTTGTGGCTCTCCCTGGCACAGCCCCCTTCCCTGGTTGCCCACTGCAGGGACTAAAGGCCCACCCTCCCCTGTGGTCTCAGGCCCACTGCTGTGACCCTCATCGTCCTGTAGGCACACCATTCTCCCCTCTGCCCTTGGTTATGCCAACACCTTTGTAACGTCCAGGCCTTTGCCCTTGCTGTTCGCTCTGACTGGGCCACTCTTCCTTCAAATGTTGCATGACTAGCTGTCACTCATCCTTTAGGTCTCAGCTCAGACCTCCCCTCTCGAAGAGGATGCTGCTGATCGCACTATGCAGACGGGTCCGACCACTTCCACCAGATCTCAGCCAGTGCTTATTGTTAGAGCACTTACTGTAAATTGTAGTAATCTTGTTTATTTATCTGCTCTGGTCTTACCTGCCTTATCCATTAGGAACTAGTTTTTTATTGTATTGTATATTTTAGAGACAAGGCTTTGCTCTGTCGCCCAGGCTGGAGTGCACTGGTGCAACCATAGCTCACTGCAACCTCAAACTCTTGGGCTTAAGCCATCTTTCTGTCTCAGCCTCCCAAGTAGCTGGGACTACAGGTGCATGTCACCATGCCCAGGCAATTTTTTAAAATTTTTTGTAGGAATAGGGTCTCACTTTATTGCCCAGGCTGGTCTCAAACTCCTGGCCTCAAGCAATCCTCCCACTGCAGCCTCCCAAAGCACTGGGATTATAGCAAGATTCCACCCAAGGAACTAGTTTTAATGTTTTCCTTTTTATTCAAACACTTACTATAAACACTTCTTGTGAATGAAAGAGTGAATGAAAGTCTATAGAAACTCCTACCTTTTGAGATTGGTTAGAGAAGAATTCAGCAAAGGAGACTGAAAAGGAGCTATTACTGAACTAAAACAATAACAATAGCATACAAAACAAAGGTAATATTTGTAACTTTTTATACAATGTATATTCGTAATATTGGATATAGTACAGTTAATTTCTCCAATTTTTATCCTATTTTGAATTCAACATGTTGGGATTTCCCTCATATCATTCTAAAGGGATGTTTATAAATTTGTTCTGCTTTGCATGCAGATAATATGAATTAATGAGGCAGTTTTCTTCTGGGCATCATTTTCCATCCAAAAGCTGGATGGTTTTCTAAAATTAAATGTCTCAGAGTCCTTGAGTCACCTTTCCCAACTCATGACTCAAAGAGGCTAGCAATTCATGTATATTCTTTCAAAACTTTTACATTTGCAGAAAAAGAATACAGAGTATTGTAGAATCAATTCTTTCTGGATTTCAGTGAGAAAGATTACCCACACTTCAATTAAATGAGGTGCAGGGAGTGAAGGATGGGGGAAATGAAGTCGCTGGGCAGATGTCCTGAGGATTCAGATCTAGAGTGGCCCAAGTTCTTGTTTTTCATTCCTCTACCAAGCCGAACTGTGCTGTCTCAAGAGTCTCGCTCAGGAGGCCTGGAGATCTGTATGTTTGCAACTCCAAAGGCATCTGACATGAAGTCAGGGTTGAAAAACACTGTTGTAGACCAGGCACTGTGAAGAGATAGGGTCATGGGGCTACAAAGATGACCAGGATTTGGTGCTACCCTGGAGCAAGTGTTCTCATCTGGGGGGCAAGGACGCAGGAATGTAAACATGTATTTCAATGCAACAGCAGAAACACTCTGAGCACTTTGCTATGGCAGCACAGAGATAGCACTGCCTCCAAGACTGAGTCATATTTGTTCTGGAAGGATCAGAGAATTTCGAGGACTAAAATGGAGCAAAAAATCTCCAATCTTATTTGCAATTTTCTGCGTTTCCAAATAACATTCAGTGACCTGTCTTTTGAGAGAGGCATCCCCTCTACCACCCATTAACAGATCACTGAGAGTCTGAAACTGGTCCTAACTGGCCCATGTTCCTTGAGTGCTTGGTTTGCTGAAGTAACAATAACCAAAGGAAGCTGAAAGGACCCGAGAAGTTTCATCAAATGGCATCCCATACTACATCTTATGAGAAGGAAGACCAACCTCTTGTGTTGTCTGTGGCTCGAGCTCTGGGGTTGCCTGGAGCTATTACACAAGGGATCCCAGACTTTAATAAAAACAGGGAGTGGGAGACAATGCTGAAGATAGAAGGCGACTAATTATAGAGAACAGAAGTTAGTGCAGCTTTGGTTTTCAAACATTCAGGTTCTGTGAATGAGATGAGGTGTCCAGGGAAATTCCTAAAGGGGAATTTCCAGGCTGGAAATGCAAGCTGGAGGGGACCTTGTACTTTCTTTGTCGTTTACAACATCCAATCATGTGCCAGTTTATAGCTTCTAAGGGATCGCAAATATATTCTGATAGTTTTTGAGTTCCTTTGTGTTAAATAGAATAAAATGACTAAATAGGCACACATTTACAACATGCGCAGCTATTATAAATCTAGTGGTAGCTAAATCTAGTAATAAATTGTTCTCTCTTTAGAAGACCCCTGGCAAATATATTGCAAAAGCTCTTGAAAATGTATATGTAAGTCTGGTCTTCAAAAGAGGATGTAGTTTTCAGATATGCACGGCTCTGCTAGAAATCCAGTTGAAGAGTAGTGTCATAGAAACGCCTTTTGGAAGTAAGGGTCTGAATCAGACTGTAAACTAGCTGCTTAATTTCTCTGATCCACAATTCTAGTATCCATACAATGAAGATAGTAAAACCTGCCTAAGACAAAAATTAAGTAGCCGATTATGTAAAATTTGGTCATTTTTAAAAGGATGGGTATACAGAGCACAGTTCACTACTAATCTTCCCACTTTTGTGTTAAAAATTTGTCAAAGTAAAGTTCTTTTTTAAAGTAAAAAAAACCTGTAATGACACTAACAACCTGGAACGCAGTAAAGACAGTCATCACGCATATCTCAAATTATGATTCTCAAATAAATACCGAAGACAAAACCAGTTTGGTATGCCACAGAACTAGAGAAACAAGTCAGCCTGAGAGGAACTTGAACTTTTCCTTGGGCAGAAACTCAGAGGTCCGAAAAACGATCTTATTTGCAAACCTCTAGCCTGAGTTATTTAACCTTTCTTCTTTATGAAACATCCACACCTTTTCATCTTTCCGTTTTCTGCCAAATGTCAAATGTTTTCCGGAAAAAGACAACCTATGGAATTTATCAAAAAATATTTTAAAACCCTCTAAATCAATTATTAAATAAGAGAAAAATAGACAGAATTCTGTATATTAGCTCAGGCTTTTAAAAACTGTCTCTTGATGGAGACTGGGTGGAAATCGCCGAGCTGAGCGACAACAGAGTGGGACAACAGCGGCATCTAGTGTTCAATCAGAATCCTGCAAAGCCCCTGGAAGGAGACAGGCGGAGCTGTTTGTTATTGCAGGATGCAAATCAGTTACACTTACCAACAGACTGAGATCATTGAGCAGCACCCACTTCAGCGATTATAGTGCTGCTTCTACAAATGTTTACAGGAAAAGGACATAAGTTGTCCTGATTCCAGAGAGACGGAACATCAAGTGTCATTGGAGCCCATCTCTGCCCCATTTCAGCCTCCCTTCGACCCAAGCTCAAAGACAGGATTATGTGCCTCAGGAGTCCTTGAAGGACAGAAGTCCTCCAGAGCAAATGGAATAGGTCGTGTTAATTTCGGGAAATAATCCTGGTTTTTCATAAGCTTTTTCCTAATTGTTCTGAACTCTTCAGTGAATAGTGAATTCAGGGCGGGGTTGGGGTACTATTTAATCTACCACAATCTATAAATGAGGTGTGATTTGGGATCTATGTAAGCCAGTGATTTTCACCTTTTCTTCCCCATCAGTGGAATCCTTTAGGGGAAAAACATGAAATATTACTTGAACTAACAATGTTACAAAGAACAGATAAATATAGATAAGATACAGCTGCTCTCTTTAAAGGAGGGCTGGTGTAGAAAAACTAGATTCCCAGCCACTTAACCTTGTGGAACCCTACTCTTCTCTGGCCCCTTCTGGCCTCACCCCCCTGCCCCTTACGACCATAACCTGAGCCCCAAGTCCCACCTGCAGCTCCTGAGGCTCCCCTGTAGAGCTCTAGATCCTAACACGAGCCTTTCAAACTTGGATCTGTTATCTTTAGGTGAAAATTGACAGATAGCCGCAAACCTGGGCAAAGGCTGTAGATCCTTCAATATAAAGATGTAAAGCTACAAAAAGCAGGTTTAGCTGCATTTTTCCAATTGAAAAGATGAGCCGCACTTGTTTTCTACAATCAAGGTGGTGCCCACCGTTACCCTCACCCCTCTGCAGACGCACCACATCGTTGGATGAGGATGCCATCAGATCCTTTGGGAAACTCCTTGACGTTCTTTTGGGAGGTTTTATACCCTCCTGGTCCTTCCCAAGGGCTACCCACCTGTCTGCCCATAGGTGCAAGTAATTGGTGACAACGTCAGCAAAATTCTGGAGTTCACTGGAAGAGAGTCGACGGTCAGTATCTCGAGGCCGGTTTTCCAGGTGCCGCATCCCCCTAACGGTCCCATCCTTCAGGCCTGCCTCTGATGTTTTCCTAACACTTTGTACCTTGGGGTTTTCTTCCTAACTATTCACTTCTTCATCCACTAGGAGAGTATAACTGAGCATCTTCCAAACTATTCAAACGCAAAGACCAGCTTTTTATGGTTGGAAAGGACTTGTTCCCCTAGATTATAAAAATAACAGCATCTTCTAAACAAAAAAAAAAAAAATTGGAAGCCACCCTTTATGGCTGAAAGGTCATTCGTGTGGTTTATCAGACAGTAAAATGAGAAGATTCCCCTCAGTCTCCTTCACTTGGTAAACGATGTGACGGAGGTGTGGTCATTCTCACTCAAAGCTTGTTAATGATCGTTAATGCTGAGCAACTGCTGCAAGACAGCCTTTCTTCCCCACACTGCATCTTAGGCTCTCAGCCTCAGCACTGTTGGTATTTGGGGCCGAATAATTCTTTGTTTGGGGTGCTGTCGTATGCATTGCGGGATGTTTAGCAGCATCCCTGGCCTCTACCCACTAGATGCCAATTGCTTCCCCTCACCCCCGAATTGTCACGACTAAAAATGTCTCCAGACACACGCAAATGTCCCCTGGGGGGAAAACTGCTCCCCTTTCCTGTTGAAAATCACTGCTTCATATAAATTAATTATATAACTCTTGCAAAAATCCCTATGAATTAGATATTATTATTATTTCTCCCATTTTACAGTTGAGGAAACCAAAGCACAAAAGGTTGTATAAATTTCCCAACTTTATAACTCATTTTAGACCCCAGCAGTCCCACTCCAGACTCAGTGTTCTCAACCGCTCTCCGCATCCTCCTCTAAATTCCTAACCCCAGTTTATTAAACAGGATCAACAAAGCTCCTGGAAGAGCTGGTCATTTCCCTGTGCTGCCACTGTCTTGTGAGGACTTCCTGCCTCTTCCCGGGGCCTGTACAGTAAACGAGAGTCAGATTAGATCCCTTTCAACTTTACCCTCATGTGTGAAACTGTGTCTCCGAACATTTCAGCTTGGAGGTTACTATAAAGTTTTAAAAGCAATCAAAACAAAATTTCTCTAGCTTCATCTCAACTCTCTGTGAAATCCCACCTCTCCACCTTTAAATTCCTTCCAAAATGTCTGGGTTCTTTATTTACTCAAGGACGATAGCCAGAGCCACTACAGGTGGGATCTTAGTGAGTGCTGTCTGCATTGATCTCTTTCCATATATTAGTTCATTTAAAGCTCATAACAAGTATTTTACCCTTTTAACTATAGAGGAAACTGAGGATTAATGTGGTTAAGTAACTTGCCTGAGGTCGCTCACATCATTAGTGAGAGTTCTCCGGAAAGAGAGAGAGAAAGAGAGAGAGCCTCTAAAGAATTAGTTTATGTGATTGTGGGGTGGCAAACCCAAACTCCATAGGGCAAGTCAGCAGGCTGGAGACTTAGGTAAGAACTGATATTAGAATCTTGAGTCCAAATTCTGCAGGGCAGCAGGCTAGAAACATAGGCAGGATTGCTATGTTGCAGTCTTGAGGAGAATTCCTTCTTCTTTGGGAAACTTCAATCTTTGCTCTTCAGGCCTTCAACTGATTGGATGAGGCCCACCCACGTTACAGAGGGTGATCTGCTTTGCTTAGAGTCTACTGATTTAAACATGAATTACTCCTATGAAATATCTTCACAGCAAATGTCTAGACTGGTATTTGCTCAAACAACTAGACACTACAGCTTAGCCAAATTGACACATAAAATTAACATCACACCCACCTCGTTGGCGACAAGGCTGAGATCTGAATGGCAAAGCCTGTGCTTTTAACCACTAAGATAAACTTTCCCCTTGGCCACCCATGGTGTCACCAATCTTTGCAGCAACCGACACACTAATATGATGGCCCTTGCTGTAGAGGACGCCAACAATTCACAGAGGACCCTTATGCACTGTCAAAGCCACTGGTGCAAGACAGCAGGCAACTTCGGTGTCTGAGGGGACATAGGAGATAGCTTGGTTAGTCATTCCCTGTTCTTTTTGTGTCCTACTTTTGGAGTCAAATGTGAGCCCACAGTGGCAAAGGTGAAGGAAAACATCAGTGAAAAACCAGTGCCAGGCTCAGAACATCTCCCCGCCATCATTGGTCCCTTGTTCTTGAATGAAATTCTGCCTCTTGATTCTCTCTTCCCTCAGCACACAAGCTTTCCCATTGATTCATCCCCCCAGCCACTATTTACTCAATATCTTCCATACACCAGCCACTGCACTAGGCACTGGGAATAACAGAATAATGAGCAAAAATAGATGCAGGGCCCATCTGCTTCATGGAGTTTGCGGTTTATGGAGCAGACGGCCATTAATCTAACAATCATACATATAGACACAAGATGGCGGCTGTGTCGAGAACCATAGAGGAAAACCAGATAATGCTATAAGATTATGTCATATTATGGGGACAGAGGTGCTGAGTTAGTCTGGGGAGTTGGGGAAAGGCTTTGAGGAACTTATGTTGAACTGAAATGTAAAGAGCTAAAGAATGAATAGCAGATAGGAGCAGTAACCAGCTAAGAGGGAGATGGGAGTGCAGGTAGTTGGAGAATGTTCCAAAGAAAGAACAACAGGTGCCTAGCCCACGGCGTGTGAAGAGGGAGCAAAGCATATCGACACGCTAAGGGAAGGCCATGGGAGCTGGCTGCAGAGTGGGTCTGAAGAGATGAGCAAGGTCCAAATTTTGTAGAACCTCATGCGCATGTTTAGGACTTTGGTCTTTTTGTTAAGATATTGCTTTAAGCAGGAGGGAGCATGACTATATTTGCATTTTTAGAAGACCACTTTTTCTATGAAAAAAATAGGAAGGATGAAGAAAGGGTACGAAACTATTTATAAAATATAAATGCACAGTCAGCACTGACACAGATGCTGCCGGTTGCCCACCCAATAGCCATTTTCCCCTTCTTGTTTGCTCACAGGATTCTGTTCTTGTTCAAGGTGGTTATGTACCCAGTTAAAAGTATTCACTTTCCCAGCCTCTGATTTGGTCATGGTCATAGCTGGCCTAGTGAGCCAGTTCTAGCCAATCATATTTTATAAGCAGAACTCTTTTTTAAAGTGACAAGCACAACTAGTGTGACCTTAGATCCTTCGCCCTTACACCTTTGCCTTTCTTGGATGTAGATGCTATGTCTGGAGATGTAGAAGCCCTTTTGGAGACTTGAGGATTTAGGTCACAAGTTGAGGATGAGGAGCAGGAAGTGGGATATTTCCCAGATTACACAATTGATCCATGGACTTCCGGTTGTGTAAGACAAATAAGCCCCACATGGGTAGGGTTTCTATTACCCACAGTTGAACCTGATCCTTACTTCACCCACTGATCCCTCAGACATCTTCAGACATTCCTGAATCCTCAAGTGGACACAACATCCAGTCTGCCTCCAAATGTGCTCCAGAGATCACCCGCATCAAAACATCCTGGAGCCGGGGATGTGAGAGCTGCGTAGTCTCTCAGCCAGAGTTGATCTCAGGTCATCAAGGTCAACGTCATCGTACTAAGTCATGTTGATAACATGCATCCTTGATATGACATCATGAAAATGACACTTTACCTCTGTGGTCTTCCACCCAGCCTAATCACAAGAAAAATATCAGACAAATCCCAATTGTACATTTTACAAAATATCTGACCAGTACTCCTTAAAAGCATGGATAGTCCAAGACATAACATGCCCAAGAGGAGTCTAAGGACACATGACAACTAAATGCAATGTGGCATTCTGATGGGATCCCAGAACAGAGAAGGGGTATTAACTAAAAATTAAGAAAATATGAATAAAGTATGGACTTTAACTGATAGTAAGGTATCAACATTGGTTCCCTAGATGTGGCAAACACCATACGCATGTGAGACGTTATTAATATGGGAAACTGGGTGTGAGGTATATGAAAACTTTCTGTGCCAATTTATCTATATATAAGTCTAAAACTATTTTAAAATAGAAAGTCTACACATTAAACACATAGTTTCAGGCCTTATGCTAGTCCTACAGAATCAGACCACCTTGAGTGGGACACAGGCACCTGTATCTCTAGCAAGACTCCCCAGGTTTGAAAGCTACTAGTTTAGGCTTAACTACAACTCCTATTATACCTGAAAGGCAAGACTCTTCCAGCCACCTGTTCAGCTACCAAAGGAGAAGGTGCAGAACCTTCAACAGAGAGGGAGGTTCAGGATACCTAAAGTAGATATTAAGCTTCTAAAACAAAGCTTCCAGTTCCTTTGTCATGTGTATTTTATTGAAACAAAATGTCTTTGGATAGAAATCACCAGTTCAATGTTTTACCCAAAAATTGGATTTGAACCTCACGCAGTCATGATACTAATAAAGTTACCTCTAATATCTGGACTGCGTTTGTGCACTTCTGTCATTAACAACGTGAAATATCTGATGATTTGATTTTTCTTACCATATTGGCCCCTACTATTACCACCTTATCTCTTGGAGTAAAAGAGTGACAAAACCAATATTTATAAAAGTTTTCCATGGCTCTATAGAAATTTTTCATCAGGCTTGAAAGACCTAAGTAACTATTTTTCTGTAACAGATTTCTGATATGAATATACAGAAATGCTACCATTCGTTTCTTGAATTAAGATCTGTCAAGGTCAAATTGCATTGCAAAATGTAGCAACAACATGCAGCACCAGAGGAAAAGAGCATAGGGAAGTGGAAAGAAAACTGAGCTAGAGATCAGAGTCGTAGGTAGTAGACCACGTTGCAGTTACTTACGAGCTATGTGACTTTGGAGAAGTAACCTGAATCCAATGTCCACATTACCAAAATGAGTAGTGTAGAACAGATGACTTGTAAAATCCATCTGGAATTTTGCTGTGGAATTTTGACTATGGAATCTCAAAGTCCCAAGTTAGTCTTGCACTCAATATCACAGTGTTAAGACTTGTATTTGTAAACTTAAAAGAATTCATAATGAATATAATTCAGTAACTAATCATAAAATGTAAATGCAAAATTTGAGTAGTCTTAATCCTTGAGAATTATATCCCACAACATGAATTAAAGAGACTCAGCCAGTATCAAAGGCTATTTAAAGATGCCTTTCAATCCATTTGGCCTCTGTTACAGATGCTGCCATGTGAGACAGTGAGGGACCCAAGGATAAAAGCTGACAGCTAGAAGAGAAAAGAAAAGCCCCATAAAACAGATGTTTTAAACATGAAGCAGGTGTTGATGTTTATTTATACCTGGATGCTGCATAGATTGACATTGTTAAAATTTCAAAGTAGGAATGAAAACAAATAGACAAGTCACAAAAGAAATAAAAGTGGTAAACAAGCATATGGAATAATGTTCAACCTAACTAATAGATATGCAAATTAAATCAACAAGAAGGTAGCATTTTTTTCTTTGCCAATTTTTTTACTAGTATATATTTCAGTGTTGACAAAGATAGAGTGAAACTATATTCTCATACATCATTGCTAAGTGATAGCATAAGTTAGTACAGGCCTTTTGGAAAATATGTAATGATGTGCATAAAGAATGATTTAAATATTCATGGATTTTGAATCTGTAGTTCCACTCAAAACACAGGACAAAGCAATATGCATAAAGATGTTCACTGCAGAGAAAAATTGGAAACAACCTCTAAATGTCCAAAAACAGATGAAAGATTGTAAAGTTTTTTACATCTACTTGATTAAATATTATGCGGCTTCATAAAAATTATATTCTCAGAGGCTACTTAGTAAAACAAAATGTTTATGACCTGTGAAATGTGGTAAACTATCACTTCATGTGCATATCTTTGGCTTTTAATTTAGTAATCAAAATTTTAAAATTGAGAACATTTACATAAAAAATCATATTTGGCTCTACTCAAAAAATCAGAATAATTGGCAAAACTGAGCCCTTTTGCATCACAGCAATTATTTGCAGCTGAGTAGAAACTATTCCCTGTGGGACAAGGAACATACAACCTCCTTTGATCCACAGTCCTAGCCCAGTGGCCCTTGGAAATATTTGCATTCATTACCCTTGGCCTAAATTTAAAAATTAGTACATAAAATTGTATGTACAAATTTCAAATATGCACATGACAAAGACTGAAATCTCCCCAACTGCTATGAATGGTGGCATTAGAGTTCAGTAGTATAGTTGGGCTTTCTTTTTCCTGTTTTAAAATTTTTTGCATCACCTTTTTATTTTGAAAATGGGTTAGAAATTGACAAAGCCAACATGACCTTGTAGCAAATGTCCGATCTTTTAGTAAATACCAGTAATCTCCAGCAACAAGAAGAAGGTGAAGGCCACATATTTTCTCCCCCATAATCTTGCAACCAGGTGGTATGTTGCAATGCAAGAAAGACTTAGCCCAATTCTTCTAAACATACAACCGTTATCAGCCAGAAATTCTACATTTGCTTCCCATAATCCCAGATAACTCCCCCATTTCTGTTCTCAAAAACACAATACTGAAATAAAAGTCTGAATGAAACTTGAGTGAAAGTTTCATTCTTACGCAGACACAATATTCTGATAACAAGATCAGACAGCATATTTTCAGGTCCACGCAGTAGAACATATGGGGTAAAGAACCAATGGGGCTCTAGGCCTCAAGTACTGCCATGTTTAACAGATTTTTAACACTTTCTTCCTGAGAAGATGATGGAGGCCAGTTTTTCTGGATAGCCTCTTATCTTGCCTACTACTCATTTCATAAATGGAAAAATACTCTTAACATCCTTTGTGCAACTTAATGAACTTTCTGGTGTAAATTTTGATGAAGATAATTGAAATGATTAAAGAACCACCTCTGGAAAGTAGATTCCTGATTAGGATACTGCAAATGCTAATGCTAACTACACACCCCTAGAATATATGATAAAGTTCAGTTACACATATACATACTGTACACTACTAATGCTGAAAAATTTTAAAGTAAATTGCTACCTAAAAACTATAGCCATTGGTTTTTTTAAAAGTATGGTCTATAGGTCTATGCTTTTTCTAGCTATTATAAATGTCATAATTTTATTTTTGGATTTCTAATTCTGTTCTCTCCAAATTTATTACCCCTGAATACTTAGAATATGGATGAGAGGCGATATCAAATAAATTCCATTTGGCTAACAAGTGATCCATGGGCAAGATCCAAGCTAAAACCTGATTCCCTGACCTAATTCTCCACAACCCCCAGTGTTCTAAACCCATATATTAAGTGACTTGAAAATTGGGAACCCAAGTGTCCATCTGTAGTGTGTCAAAATAGAAGATGGAAAAATATTCTGCAAGCTAATAACACCTGTTGAAACATTGTAAATAGAAAGTTCAAAGTGCTGCCAGCCTCTGAGTCTTACCCTCTGCTGTCCCAGTTGATAGGTCCAGCTGTCATTCCCACAGGGTACTGGAGAAGGCAGGCAGCATTTAAGGTGTCCACAAAAGCTTGTGCCTGGGTCCCAATGAGTATTTTTTCTTCTGCGGTGCAACAATGGGAGGAAATTACATTAATATCTCTCCATGTGAGATCAAAGGAAAGAGGTCGGCTCTAAAATTTTTGACTAAATTTTTCAGGATCTTCAAAAAACTTGCCAAGGCTTGCCCAGCACTGTTTAAGGTCTGGCATAGAAAAAGGAACATGTATTCTGGTGGTGCCCCCCTGGCCCATGGTCACCTCCTGCCAGCTCCCTAGGCTGGTGTCACCCAACGTCTGGCAACTGTTTGAATCTGCAGGGCCTGAGTGGCCCTCTACCACCCCAGTTAGGGGTAGCCACAGTCAGCCACACGGAGGGAGGTTATGCACCCGTAATTCACTGAGAAACTGCAGAAGCGGCAAGAAACAAGAATGTGCTTACCCCGAAGTGTGACATGACAGCCAAGTCAAGGCCTAAACGCCGTGTCCTGCTTTGGTTGCCATAGAGATGTCACCAGACTCCAAGTGGAGGTTTTTTAGGTTCTTCGTGATCATCAGAAGAATTTTAGGACACACCACACATATGCCAAAAGCAAGATTTTATAGAAAGCAAAAGTGAAAATACATTCTCAAGAGAAGAGGGCATGCTCGAAAAGAGTAGCTGCCCCAAAAAGAAGGGGTCTTTTGCTTTTTGATGTCTCACTAATTGAGGGGAGGAATATTCAAGGCTAGGTATTATTCTGACTAAGACTTTGAATAGTAATTTCTAGAATTGGGTTTGCTCCCATTTTTATAGTTTATATAATTGTTTCGGAACTGTCATGGTGATGTTAAGGGCACAGAACTTCTAAAATCACAATGTTAATGATATTGCAATGGGCCAAAGTTTATGTAAGGTGGCCTAGACAGCTGACAAGCCGGTTGAAGCCAGTTTTTATCTGTGGATATCAGTCCCTCTTAGTTAGACTTTAACACCTGTATTCATTCTGCCAGCCCCTGTATCCAGCCTCCAGCCTGGTAGCCCAGCTAGTTTTCGTCCGAGGGTTACTTTAACACTAATCCCCTGTATCCGATCTCAGCTCGGTCTCCTATTCTAACAAAAGTGGCTGGCCATTGTCATTCTGCACATGGTTGTGATTTCGAAATTATGAGAGTACACTCCTTTCTATGCAACATATTTCTTGTGGCATTAGTAATAAAAGTGATAAATGAATAATACAATGGAATTTAATCCTATAGAAAGGAAGCCAGGTTTGTGCCATGATCCTGCTCTGATCATTGGAAAGTTACTGGCTACGCTGGTTTCTACTATCAATGCAGTTCTCTTCCAAAAGTTATTGTCTTTAAACAAATAACTCCTAGGGAATTGTATACTTAATGTTTTAACTAATGAAAGGAAAGTTTAGTGATGGTTATTAAAAATTATTTCACCATTTATGTCAAATAAACTTACAGATAATAACATCTAGGAAAGATAAAATTTTTTTAAATAATGTCCTACTTAATATAAAAGATAAATACATTTAAATATGATTCACAATGAAGTAATGTGTATTTCAATAGATAAATGCTCTGGACTATTATACTTTTTTTTTTCCTACAAAAAGCTCTATTTCCATTTAGTCCAAGGCTTGGGAGAGGACTTCAGGGTGGGTAAAAAGCTGCCTGGTGGCTGGCAGGAGAGGCTCAGGCAGAAGCCCTGATACTTTGAGAGGGGCTCCGCAGAGGTCGCCGGGCTTGGCGGGTCCCCAGTCGTGCTAGAGGGTGAGCCCAGCCCAGCCTGGGGGCCCGCCGCCGGCCTGCGGGGGTGGCCAGGTGGTCGCCCCTCTTCTTGATGTTTCACTTTCGCACCTAGGAAGTGACTCTCCAGGAAGTCTCAGAGACCAGGGTCTGTGCGGGCAGAACCCAGGGTGTGAAGATCCAAAAGCGCCCGATTCGGGCTCTTCTCCAGGGCCACGGCGGCTTCCACCGCGTCCCGGATCGTGCCCACTCACCTCGAGATGGCTCCTGACGTCCTGGAAGAGGGCGCGGCTGCTTCTGCATCTTCAAGGGACGCCCGGCCTCTCGCGCCTGTCCTCAGCAGGGTCGCGGAAGAAGCGGCCCACGCCTTCCACAGCCACGTGGTCGCCGCGATCGAAATCACAGCCCAGAGAGAGGTGGGTGTGGCCCGCGGATGCAAACGGACCGGGGTTGGGGGGATAACGGCTGCCTGCACCTGGTGGAATAATTCTGACGGATCGGGGAGCTCGTGGTTGGTCGGCAACAAGGAGCTAACCACGGAAAACGGTGTCGCTGGCTCCAGGAGCAGGCGATGGCGGGGAAGATGGTCCCGGAGACTGCAAGCGGAGAGGACACAGGAGCAGTGGGCGGCTGGAAGAAAGAGTCCCCGGGTCTGTTCCTTCCAAACATTGTTGAAGCAAAGAGACCCCCACCGGACCGCTGGACGCGCTGCCTGATTATAGTTAAACATCACATAGAATCACCATGAATGTGATAGCTATAAATGCAGACTGGGATAGTCTATTGATGAGTCAGCTACCGTCACAATTGGGTTCCCTGGGGAAAAGTTTCTGCAAAGGAGATTGGCTTGCAAGTTTATTAACAAACTCCTGTGGAGGAGAGAGGGCAGGCAGGGTCAGGGAGAGGAAGCAGTTTTACTGAGACGTCGTCACAACAGCCTCAACCCAATCTAATGGGGAGCTCTGGAGCTGGGGTAACCCTTCATACTGCTGCATCAATTACCTAGTCACTAAATGTAGAATTCCCCCAGGGAGAGGAGTAAGCTTGGCAAGGCAGCTCTCACCAGCTGATGGCAATTCCCAGAGGGGACTCAGCCAGTCCTGCTAAGGGAATGAGCACGGCCATCCCCAAAGGGGCAGATTTGAGCAGCGCACCGCAGCATCCACTGTAGGCCACCCCACTTGTGCCGCTCAGATCCACCGGCTTTTTATGGCCAGTTCTTGTAGAGTCTTCTCCAGGACTTTGGTGCATTTATTTTCCCAAAGAAAATTACACGAAGAGGGTGAATAGGACAACCTATAGCCCCACCATCACAGCTGGTCTCCAGGCAACGCTAATACTCATCACCTCTCTCTTCTAGATTCCTGCCTTGGACTCCTCAAAACTATCAAGGTCACCAAAAGCAAGGAAAGCCTGAGAAACTTTCAGAGCCAAGAGGAGCTCAAAGGAACATGATGACTAAATGCAGTATGGTGTTCTGGATGGGATTCTGGAACAACAACAACAACAACAACAAAAAAGATGTTAGGTATAAACTAAGGATATCGGGATAAACTACGAACTTCAGGCAGCAGCACAGATGAGCCTGGAGGACCTTATGTTAAGTGAAATAAGTCAGGTACAGAGAGATAAATACCACATGTTCTCACTCACAAGTGGGAACTAAAAAAAAGACATTTGAGCCCATGGAAGTGGAGAGTAGAACTGTGGGTATTAGAGGCTGAGAAGGGTAGGGGAGAGAGGAGGTTGGGGAGAGGTTGGTTAACAAATATAAAATTATAGCTAAATAGGAATGAGTTCTGGTGGTCTGTAGCAAGGTAGGGTGAATATGGTTAACTATAATTTATTGTATATTTTCAAAAAGTTAGAAGAGGGAATTTTGAATGTTAACACAAAGAAATGTTAAATGTTTGAAGCACTGGATATGTGAATTACCTTGATTTGATCATTATACTTTGTATACGCATATCAAAATATCACTCTATTCCATAAATACATACGATTATTATGTGTCAACTAAAAATAAGAGGAAAAAATAAACAGCCACGTAACCACTTAAAAAAACTGTGGACTTTAGTTAATAATGTATTAATAAGGGTTCATTAGATGTGATGAATGTACAATGACACCAAGATAAGATGTTAATAATAGGGGAAATTTAGTGTAAAGTATATGGGAACTCTCTGTTCTATATTTGCAATTTTTCTATAAAACTATTCCAAAATTTAAAGTTTTTTTTTAAATAACAGGGAAAAAATGCTGTTGCTGTTTAACCTTATGACTTGGTGTGTCTGACAAAACAAAATTCATGATGGGCAGATTTTGCCATGTGATTCTTTGATCTTCCATGGTCAGATGCTCCATCTCTACTACAGCCCAGTAGCAAGTCAGAAGCACATCCTTTGCGAAGACCTCCACTGCATTTGCCACTGTACTCATCTGATCTAAAGTCATTGATCTGGAGAACCCATATGATATTTTGCAGACTGTACTGATGGTCCAAGTCCCTTTGGGCTATAATAGAGGGTGGGAGAGTTTACATAGCTCTAGAGCAATGTAAATATATGTATATTTATACCCATCATATGTACTCCTGTCCATCCCAACTGAATAGTTTCTGATCTACTTTTCTGATGGGTATGGAAAGAACACATTTGCCAGATCAATGGCCACATACCACGTAGTTGAGACTGTCTTAATCTATTCTAGCCAAGATCCCACATCTGGTACAGCAGCTGCAATCAGGGTTACTACTTGGTTGAGTTTTCAATAGTCCACTTTCACCCTCGAGTGTCTAGTTTTTGTAGGGGTCATAGTGAATTAAGTGGAATTATGATAAGATCAATATCCCCATATCCTTTAAATCTTCAAGAGTACCACTAATCTCTGCATTCCTCAAGGGTGGAATATTGATTTTGGGTTACTATCTTGGCCAGGGTTTGGGGCAGTTTCAGAGGCTTCCACTTGGCTTTCTCATTAAGATAGTTTTTAACACACAGGCCAAGAAACAAATAGTGCTTCTGCCAACTCCCAAGTATGTTCAGCCCAATTATTTATTCTGAAAATGGGGAGATGATCACTGAGTAGACCCATAAATTCAACAAAGCTACTGTGAGGAAGACCAGGGGAAAAACTCCATATAGTATCCAAATCCCATATGCCCCACTCTGAAGATGGCCTATAATGATATTCTGGCCCTGAGTTTCAATATCAACTTGGACCTTGTGTTCCATGGTCCTCAGGGTGTTGCTGTATTCGCTTCCCCAGTGTCCAGTTATCCAAGTAAATAACCACAGGGGCATCACTGCCATCTATACCTGCAGTGGTGTTTCAAAGACCTTCTTCTTGGGGATCCAGCCTTTCCTCCAGTCAGTAGTTTCTGGGTTTGAAGAAGAGCAAAGGTCTGGAAACTTGGCAAAAGATCATAACCTTTTATTATGGTAGCTGTGCCCTATCTCCCAGTCATCCATCCTTAAGATCTGTTGATGGTACAGTTTGAACAATAACTCACTGTTTGCTATCTATTTTGCCTCCAGAGATGCCATGTTCCATTAACCATCTCCAAAGCTCTCTGCGGGTATCCTTCAGACCTGGCCACTCATGGTTATCATGTCCACTTTGCTCCTGGTAGTGTAGCACTGCCACTGGGTCGGTCTCTATTCTTCTTTGCCCACGGCCATCAGGGAGCCGCCTTCAGCAGCAACACCTGGCCTCCAGAGCTACCACTGAGCTTCTCGGTGAAGCTGGTGCCCCTCACCTGTGAGTTCCTTATCACTTTGGTCAATGTGTCCTTCTTCATGCCTCCCCCCCACCTTAAGGAAACACAAATACTTTATTGTTCTTTGCAAAAATATCTGTGAAATATGAAACCAGGTGTTTGACCTGCTAGTTATAGGGTTTTCCCCTGGTGCACGTTAAAATAAGTAACTATTAAAAACTTCCATCCATCTACCACCTGAAAGCAACTTGCATACACAGATGAACCTTTGAGAAGTATTAAAGTAGTCAACAGGAAGATAATTAAAAGGTAGGAAAACCCTCTAGCCTCCTATGCATGTGTGGCTCCTGATCCTTCTGCTCACATTGTGACTTCTGAAGCGGCCACCTCGGTCACCATGGGCCTCCCTCACACACTGTAGTATCCACTGGACTTGAGCACACGTCTCACTTCTGAGTGGCTTTAGGATGATGGGAGGTCCTTAAATCCATTGTGCTTCAGCTTCTCTGTCCTTTAAAGGATTATGGAAAAAATATCTGTTCCTTCTTATTTGTCAGAAATATTGGTCATTAAATATGAAATATCCAGTTTCAAATCAAAAGTTTAGTTTATATCTTAAACAAGAAGCAGTACAACTAATGAAAGTAAGCACCTAAATTATCAACACGGTTTTGCCATCTTAAGTGGCTTGTTTACGCCAGCAGCAAAGAAGCCTGGAGAGCAAGAGGAAATGAAATAATGACAGGCATTTTCCATAGCTTGAGAGGAACTGAATATTTTTCCTGCAAGAAGTGGTCCAAAGCCTGGAAGAAATGGTAGTTAGTTGGTGCAAGGTCTAGTGAGTACAGTGGATGACAGAGAGTTTCCAAGTCCAGCTGCTGTAGTTTGAGCAGCGCTGTTTGTGCGACATGTGGTCCAGTGTTGTCTTGCAAGAGGATTGGCCTGTCTTTGTTGACCAGTCTCGGCTACGTAATCACAAACATCCTCATCATTTTGTCCATTTGGTTGTAGCAGACATTGTCTGTAATCAACTGACCAGGTTTCATGAAGCTGTAGTGGATAATACCAGCGCTGAACCACCAAACAGACACCATTAGCCTTTTTTGATGAACATTCGGTTTTGGACTATGTTTTGGCACTTCATCTTTATCCAACCATTGTGCCAAATGCTTGCAATTGTCAAAAAGAATCCATTTTTCATCACACCATAACAATACAGTATAAAAAGAGTTCACCTTTGTGTCATGATAGCAAAGAAAGGCAAGCTTTGAGATGATTTCTTTTCTGACACTCGTTTAATTCATGCAGTACCCTTCTATCCAGCTTCTTTACCTTGACGATTTGTTTCAAATGGTCCAATATTATCGGAATAGTAACATCAAACCTTGCTGCTATTCACACATAGGTTGAGATGGATTTGCTTCCACTACAGCTTTCAGCTCATCATCATCCCCCTTGGTCTCAGGTCACCCACGTGGCTCATTTTCAAGATCAATATCACCAAAACAGAACTTCTCAAACCATCAACATACTGTGTGTTCATTAGCCACATCCTTCCCAAACACTTCACTGATATTTTGAGCTATCTGTGCTGCATTGCTTCCACGACGGAACTCATATTTGAAAATAACACGAATTTTTGACTTATCCATGGTTTCACAAAAATTGCTCTAAAAAAATTTGACAGATAATCACAAGCCAAACCATGCATTTGAAAGAATGAGGATGTACCTTCACAATAAAAAATAAAACAAGAAGTGTCAAAGTAAAATGAGATATCAACTGTCAAACCTAAGGAAATCAGATATTTCATACTTAATAACCTAAATCTAACACATGCCTAGCACAGTGGCTCATGCTGTAATCCTAGCACTTTGAGAGGCCGAGGTGAGAGGATCACTAGAGGCCAGGAGTTCAAGACCAGCACGGGCAACATGGCAAGACCCCGTCTCTACAAAAAATTTAAAAATTAGCCAGGTGTGTTGGTGCACACCTGGAGGTGAGGCTGGAGGATTGCTTGAGCCCAGGAGTTTGAGGTTGCAGTCAACTTTGATGACACCACTGCACACTAGCCTAGGCAACAGAGTGAGAGTGAGATCCTGACAGGAAGGAAGGAAGGAAGGAAGGAAGGAAGGAAGGAAGGAAGGAAGGAAGGAAAGAAGGGAGGGAGGGAGGGAGGGAGGGAAAGAAAGAAAGAAAGAAAGAAAGAAAGAAAGAAAGAAAGAAAGAAAGAAAGAAAGAAAGAGAAAGAAAGAAAGAAAGAAAGAAAGAAAGAAAGAAAGAAAGAAAGAAAGAAAGAAGGAAAGAAGGAAAGAAGGAAAGAAAGACACATCCAACTGAAAAGTAAAGAAATCTTTTAATTCCTTGTAAGGAATTTCTGGATAATTCCATGTGTTTTAATAATCATAGAGATAATCTTATCCTTATTCATTACCAAAAATAAATACTATGGTAACAATTTGTATTCCATAGATGCAAACAATGTCATTTATTTTGACACCAAAAAAAGGCAGAAAGACAAAACACAAACTCTGAGGACAGAGATTAAAACAATACGACATTCTAAGATTTTTAGTTTTATTGTTTCACTGTTGTATGTTTATCTTCCGAGAGCCTACAGAGGTGAGGGAAAACATCTGCAGGCTAATTTTAAACAACTTGAGAAAGGGATTAAGCATTAAATATAAAAAATAAAACCTTTAGCTTACTTATTAAACTAGTAAGAATTTTCCTGAAACATGTCAGTTACATTGGTCTGTAATGCATTAATAAATGAACAACATGGATCTCTTCTAAGAAATATTTTAAACATTGCATATACTGCCAAAAAATCTAATCAGAATATGAAAATTTTAAAGTCACAGTCCCCTGGACAGACTGAATACAAGTTAGTTTTTAACCTGAAGTCAGAAGTGCAAAGTCTATAAAAATAAAAATATTGCCATTGTTCTCAGCAATCTCCTGATCAATCCTATAAATCCTTAAAGCCTTTCCAATAAATAAACCACAGTCTCTTGACAAGCTCTTTGCTTAGATGGCAAGTAACTTCTGAAGCTGGACTTCTCAACCTGTGGACAGAAGCAAGCTGCACGGGCATCATTGCTCCACTTTGAAAATCATCTTCAGAGCAGAAGAAAGTCCAGCAATGACCTCCGAGGGGACACTGCCTGCATAGCCGCGAGTCTGCACAAAAGGTCCCCAGGAGGTGCAACTCTCAGCCGATAAGCCAGAAACAGATTAAAGAAAAGGAAACAGATGTCGAATAGTTCAGTTTACAGATGCTATCCCAGATAATATGCAAAAATGAGGTAACCAGATTATCAATAATGTTGGGAATTTAAGATGCATGTACCGCAAGAACTTTTACATGTAGCAGCAGGAAGTTCTGCTTGGGGTCATTCTATTTGGAACTCATTTCTGAGCAGCACTCCTAGTTATTTCTGTTATCTGCTATGTCTACACTTGTGAATAATCATAACTGATACTTAAAATGATGCCTTGTCACCCTCCAAGGTTCTGCAGGTTCTTGCAAATCAAAGAGAGGCCACATAATGCCTAGTATTATTTGGGGGTTAGCCTACATTTTATAATAATTAGTTGAAAACTGGTAATCCATCTTTGGGCTCAATGATAGCTCTACTCTATAAATAATATTTTTATTAACTAGAATATTCCACTCTTTCAACAGAATTAATGTTCAGAGTTTATTGTACAACCAAAACTAAAACTGAGGCGATGGGTTCTTGGAATGTAATCACTCATGATGAACCGTACCACTGACCAACTCTTCAACTTTCTTTCTAGATGTAGGATCACCAGGGTGTTTCAATGCAACCTGAACATTTCAGAGAGGAGGGTCCTCATGAAGATCTTATATTTTTGTGGGATTCAGAGTCATTGTTCACTTAGTACTCCTATTTGCTCACTCTCTTCTACGTGCAATTGTTCAACTTGGGTTGGCTGTTGAGCCCTGGTGGAAGAATTCCCATCCTGCCTCAGAGCCTCTCCTTTAGGGACTTGGAAATGGAAGGTAGCGCAGTTCCTTCTGGCCATCTGCCGGGCATGGGATGCCAGGTTGCTTGGGGTAAGTTCGACTAGCAATTTTAAAGAACTCTTCTGCAGCATCAAGAGCAATGAGACGGTCCTGTCAAAAAAAATAGAACAAAACAAATAAATGTGGCCAAGATGGGAACACAGACATGTCAACGGGAAAATCAATCTAACGACAACAAAACTCACCTTGGAAATCATGAGGAGCGAGTAAAACATTTACTAACTTTTTCTCAACAAATTCACAGACACACCTTAATCCTTTATTTACATTATCCAAGAAACATTGCACCTCTCTTAGAATCCATTCGAATTATTTTTCAGTCTTAGATCATATAAACAATATTTCTCATCTCTTGGACCTACAAATGGTTCAAAAAGCAGACTATACAATAGAATCAGCTGAAAAATACAGTCTCGAGCCAGAACCCAAGCCTCAGTGAGTCTAGGGGCAATCCAGAAATCTGAATCTTTAAAGCTCTTCAGATGATTCTGATGCGCAAGAAACCAGTGCACATAATGCCAGCATCACCAGTCACCTCAAACTGCAGCACTGCTGCTCGTATTGGAACGGGGAATATAGTAATTTCTCACTTAACATCATCGATAGGTTCTTGGAAACTGCAACTTTAAGCCAAGGGATATATAACAAAACCAATTATTTTTTCCTCATTAACGTTATAACAACACATTATTCAAAGACCTGCTGTATATTGTTTCACTTAAAATCACAGTCTCCAAGAACCTATCGATGCCATTAAGCGAGGACTTACTGAATGTGGACTAATAGAAAAGGCAAAATGTAAAGCAAAATTAGGGCAGATGACAAAAGGCATCCACTTACCACAACAAAGAGATATCTCTCTGAGAGCTCCCAACTTGTTGGAAAGATATTGGTCTCTTCAGCCAGTTTTAGCAACATCTCTCGAGCTTTCCTTGTGTTTTTGGAATCACTGATGGTGCTGAGTTTAGTCACTGCCAACAAAGAGTCTGCTTCCTTTTGGAACCCTAAGGTAGAAAAATTTGCCCCTCATGTAAAGTAGTCCCAAGGTAACGACTGTCCTGCAATATGGTCCCTACAGGAGATTAAGAAGGGACCCCAATGTGGATTCTGTACAAACATCAGAAAACTGAAGCCAAAGGCACTACTCCATGTACTGCTGCCCAGCTGAATGTGACTCACGGGGTCTTTAAATTCTCTTGATGTTTTTGCTTATTTAACTTTCTTTGTTACTTTTTCACTTGGAGCCTCAGATACTCATCCACTGGCTGCTTGCTACCTTTACTTCGATTTGAAGCCCTCTTTCCTGTCTTCCCTACTCTTCACTTTCTCCCATCCCCAGAACTCCCACCTGCCTCCCAACCTGCAAAGTGGTCCTCTCCAGGACCTACTTCTCCAAGCCCAGATTTCCTTGCTCAGGGCAATGTGGTCAGCTGCTGAAATTTACTTACCCAAAGGTGTAAAAGACTCAAAGACTTAAACCTGCTTAGAGTAGTTTACATTATAAGAAGGAGACTATTAGCTCACAACAATATTGGGTGAGCAAGGAGGGCAGAGGTCCCATCCCATCCCATTGTATCCCAACTAAGGCAACAGGGGCTAGCAATGTGGCACCCCACGTTTGAAAAGTCATGACGCCAGGGTGTCATGTTCTGTTTCCAAGCAGAAGGATTAAGGACTTCAAAGTTTAACCAATTGATTTTCTAAACATTAAAACAAGCTTATTTTGTGGCATGGGAGCCCTGTTTACTGCATCACAATCCTGGTAGAATTAAGAAAAACCATTGCCATTAACCACTAATGATTAGGGTAGATATCTACTTTAATGTCATATGTATTTTTCCAACGTTGAAGCTTTTCTTTCTTTCATATCTTCTTAAATCTACACTGAGTTTTCCTGTTTAATTCTCCCAACCTGCCTCATCCTATAAAGCTATTACTAATTGGCCAATCACCCTCATCTAATTCAATCAATGTACAGTGCCAGAAAAGTAAATGGTAATGCCCACAGGACTGCACTGCCCTGCATTGCCCTATACGGGGGACAGATGGAGTAACACATGGCAGAGTGTGTCCCTAAGACATACATGGGCTGGTGACAACAGAAGTATCAGATGTTTATGCTTGAGGATATAAGGGCAAGATTGGGAAAATAATTAGTCCACAGTAGCCTTAATTAGTAAATTACTGACATTCCCTTTATAAAAACCATGGTGGAGTAAGTGAAGAGTAATGATCACAACTAGTTATTTTTATCATTTCACAATCTCTTTCAGACTCACCTAAATCTTCTAAAATGCGTTTCCATCTGTTTCTCACTTCCCTTCGAATCTGCCGCAGGGTATAGATATCATAGTTGAGTTTCTGCCACTCCTGTAGGAAAATAAAAATTTGGTTTTATTCATACCTTTTGGCCTAAACCTCTATCTCATTCCTAAACTTCATGTTGCTTAAACATGTGGTTCCTCTTTCATTAATCTTCAAAGCATGCCTAAAAGAAGAGAAGGAGCTGGATTCGATAAAGTTGATAGGAATATACTATCAGCTGCCATTTCTGGAGAATCTTCTGGACCAAGTGATATGGCACTTAACATGAATTATCTTATTGAAACTCTTCACATTACATATCCTCTCAACTTCAGTGATCTCACCCTAAAAGTGGGGTTAACAATGGTAAATATTCCATCTAAGATTATTATAAAGATCAAAGGTGTGCAAAAGCACAATGCCTGCACATGGTGAGCACCTAATACAATCCATGTATTATTAAATTCATCTTATAGATGAAGAAACTGAGACCCAAAGAGTTTCATTGACTAATCCATATTACCCATCTAACAGGTATCAGAATTGGCATTTGAACCCAAATCTGGCTCAGAAGTTCATGAGGAAACTGACACACAAAGAATCTCTGTCTTCTCGTATAGCCAAAGCAATCTTAAGTAAAAAGAACAAACTGGGAGGTATCAGTTTACCAGACTTTAAGCTGTACTACCAGGCTATAGTAACTAAAACTGCTTGGTACTGGCACAAGAACAGAAACATTGACCCTGGAACAGGACTGAGAATCCAGAGATGAAACCATCTGCATATGGTAATCTAATCTTTGACAAAGCTGACAAAAACATACACTGGGAAAAGAATCTCTTTTCAATAAATGGTGCTGGGAAAACTGGATAGCTACATGCAGAAGATTGAAACTGGACCCCCACCTCTCACCTCTCACAAA